>CM076583.1:1169238576-1169407103 GCA_034641835.2 Pinus albicaulis
TTTCAAAATAACTCGTGGGAAGGCCTTCAAAACCGCATTCTCCCAAAGTGTCTCTAGGTGTGCAGCGCTTGTAAAAAACAGAGGAAAAATCTTGTTTTCTTGACCTCTTTTCTTCATTCTTCTCAAAATATGAGGAAAAATGAGAAAATTAGTTATGATAGGATTCCATCATATTTTCAAAAATTCTAAGTTTATGCCATTTGTAGCCCTGAGGAAAAATCGCAGCCCCATGGCGCTCCACTTCTAGACCTAGTAAAATTTCTGAATTTTCTCAATTTGCCCTAAATTTCACCAAAAAACAAAATTTGATCCAAATATTCTAAAATTTGGTCCAAAAGTTTTGAATTATGTGTACTATTCAATCATGGAGGCATCAGCAATCAAATCAATTTTACCCTTCTCCTTTTGGCTGATTAGGGTTTTCTTAAGCTTGTCTTGCAATTGCTTGAGTTTGGTGTGTGCAATTTGATTTCTTGTTTGGTAGCGGGCAGCCATGCATTTATGAATATTATTATAGTTTTTTTCCTTTTCAAGGAGATTTTACAAGTGAATATTGACCTTATCAATCCAAAAATCCATGTCCACATTGATCTCATTCACAATCCTCTCTTCAAAACTAAGCTCCTCATCTGCAGGGTCTTGTTCTCTTTCTCTCTACAATGCATTTTTGAGGCCTATGATTGTTGGCCTCTTCCTCTTCACATTTTTTTCATGCTAATCATAATAATTATTCTCAACCACTTATTTTCCTTCCTAATCATCTTTTCTTGCCTCAAACAACCTTTTCTCCAAAATCAACGTTTTTGTCTTCAACTACTAGTTTTCTTGCTCTAGAAATGAAATGACAAGATTTCCCCTTGCCAAGTTGTTTTGGAGCTCTTTGATTTGACAATCCTTGTATTTGATTACCCTCTCAAAGTTTTCCTACTCTTCATGGGCCTCCAAGTCAACTAAATCTAAAACATGTCCCTCCTCAGCATGCATGGATGTATCATGTTGTGATGATGGTGATCCTTGTAGTGAAGTAGGCTTCGCCCCTTCCTCATTCTAAGGAAAAAACACAAGCTTCCTACCTCTCTGATAGGTTAAATTAACCTTAGGCATAGGCCTCTTTGAAACCTTGGCTTTTTTTCTTGATTATCCCACCTCTATAGGTTGTGCTGAAATGGTAGGTTATGTGTTTTGTTGTTGGGTTGGTCTAGTGGTTGTGTGTATTAGGACTCCTATAGTTTGCAAGATTTGCAAGAAAAAATGCTACATGGCCTACATCAGAACCACTTTGAAATCCTAGGATCTAGCTCTCTTGGATTCATAGAGGGATCTCTCTGTATGTGTGTTAGGATAATATGCTTTAAGGCTTATGATATGATATTATCCTAGTTATGAAGCACAAGGGCTTTGTTTTGGTTTTGGTTGGGTAGGATATCATCAAAATAAAGGAAGTCTTTTGAAGGGTAAAGGTGTGAGTGAGTTGAAAGAATGGTTCAGATGATAGGATAGGTAAGAGACAATATCAATCCTTCGGGCTATAGAGTCACAAAATAATTTAATTGCACAACAAGTTCCAAGAGTGGTCCATGGGGAAATCCATCTATATCAAAGGATCTCTTTAGGTTGATTTGTGATATGGAACATTAAAAGTGTTGTGAAAGAAGCAAAGCTAATAACCATTTAAGAATCTAGAAACTTCACTAAACAAGAAAATCCTTTCAAAGTAACTGTTTGAAGCAAGGCAAAGGACAGGGAAAACCGTAGACCTCTTTGGAAAAACTTTTACTAAAGCATACTTTTCAGACAACAATCCAGCAATCTAACATATTACCTTCAGAAAGTAGAAAAAATTCAAGATAAACAAAAGAATAGCCTAAGATCAAGTAAGAACCTTGAATCTATCTTTATTTTGGCATACTCTCAAGGGAAGCGTTCAAAATAAATGTTGAAGACTAAACAAGGCACAGGGCTAACCATAAACTTCCTTGATTAGGACTCTACTTAGCATGCAGTGAAAATATCATTCAAGAACAACATCTCAGGTTTTACTCAGCAAGACATGGGCTCACCAATGTTCCTTGACTGCTTATACTCTATTGAAATCATTCCCAAAGCAACAATTAGAACAAAACATAGAGATAAAGCTTATCAATGAGAAATAAGGTACTTTGCAGTAAATCCTAATCTATATTTCCTGTTCTTTATTAGAGAAAGTGGATAGTATGGAAACATAATAAAAAACAACAATTATAGTAAGAAAAACATCACCATTGACATAGACCAGGATCCCATAAATCATCTTGTATATTTGATGTTCAAACCAGTTACAATCTTCAAGTCTAGTGGGTCTTTACAGCATCTAACTTCTCTTCTTAGACTATCTTTCTTCAATTACGAATTGAGCTTCAACAACCTCAAAAACTATTTACATTGAATAAGTATTCAACCAACAACAACAATGGGATCCTCTTATGATATTTATAGATGATTTGAGGAGGTGGAGTGAAAGAAAGGGCTATTTGTTTAATTAATATAGATTAAATGGTTCTCGGCCTTTGGGAAGCCTTATGGAGAAGATTTCTAATATTTTAAATCTGCTAATTGATTTTTACATTAACTTTCATTAACTCAAGCTACATTTTTTGACTTTGAAGCATTTGGGTAGGCTGGAAATAACTTTTGAGCTGTCTTTGACAAATATCTCTGACTATGAATTAACCTTGTATGCTTTTGAGTAAATAAGGCTGTAGGTGGCACTTTTTGGTTTCTAGGGGATTAATTGCTTCAATGATCTGGAATTTTGAAGCAGAATTTTGTGGATCTGTCTGTCTTTGATACTTTAATCACTAATATTTAACTTTAATTTGTGCTTTAAGGCTTATTATGCCTTTTTGGATCATCTTTTTTTCTTTATACTGTGTCTTTATTCTTTAAACTATGGGATTAATATTTTAATCTTCAGGCTCTTGACTTCAATCCATTATCTTTATTCATTCTGATCTTCACTGCTTAGCCTGCGCTGGAGGGTCTTGCTATGTAATAAATATTCATGACATATTGATTATAACCTAGAAACTAACCCTTTATGTCCCTTTTTTCCTTTGATTAGGCTTTTGAGGATCATCACCCTCGGCTTTTATCACTGTTTCTTGACTGTGGGATGGATTTTTATGACTACCTCCATGAAAATTGCAACAAACAATTGATCATTATATAAAACTTGCCTTTATATGGTTAAAAATGCTTCGGATGGCTCGGCGAGGGGTGGAGGAGTAATGCGTAAGAAGGTGGATGCAACGGAGTGGATTCCATGGAGGAAACCATGAAAAACAAGGTTTAAATTTGCTTGTGATGTGAAACTATGGTTAGGCGGTTTCCAGAATACCATAGGTGGTATTCACACGGGAGCTAAGTGGTAAACGGTATTGAGCTGGGGGAATGCGATAAGGCTCAGGTGTTGACACCTGTCCCTCTAAAACCACTCATTTCAAGTTCAAATTGCATGCCATAGGGGTTTCGTAAGTTGGGTGCGAAGAAGAACGAAGACTGTCAGCTGTGTGGGATCAACGGTTAGGATCTTTTCAGTAGAATGATTTGGTAGAGGATGATCGATAAGAAGGAGGGCGAAGTGAAGGAGCATGGATCATCCAATATTATTTGATCAACGGTGTATATTTAGCATGAAATAGAGTGAGATGTGTGGTCAACTGAATGGTGGGAGCCAGTGTTGGCATCAGCTACTTTGTCTTCAATGTGCAGGGTGAAAATTGGTTGGTTGGAGTTAAAATTTGAGAATCGATGGGGGCCGTTGGATCGGGGAAATGGACGGTTCAGATGAACTCGGTGGATCGGAAATTGGTGGAGAATAGGTTCCGAGAAGTAGGATTTTTGGAATTACAATGTACCGATGGGAGAAACAGGTGCGACGGATGGAGGACCGTTGGATAAAGATCGAGATAAATGGTGGAGATGTGATCGGGACTTTGCATATCGGTGGAGAAAAGGTTCAGGGGAGATGGAAGCGGGAAACGTTGAAGTGCGACAGAGTGAGGACCGTTAGATCTGGGAAAGATCAACGGTGGAGAAGGGAAAGCAACAGGGAAAAGGGGAATCACGATACAATGCAATGGAGCGATGCGATGGCCATCGGATGTTGGGGAATGGACGGTCCAGATCTCATCAGGGGATCGGCATATCGATGAAGTAAAGGGTCTAGGAACGAAGGAACTAGGATTTCGGATGTGCGATGGCCAATGGACTTAGCGCTCGATCATGGAGCCTGGTCGCATGGCAGAGAAAGGGAAAGGGGCTTAAGCCAAGGGGGCTTAAAAGCCCAAAAGGAGCAGAAAATTTTATACAAAGTATTTTATGGGTTTTTATGGGTTTTTTAGGTTTCGAGGAAGGTAAAAAGGATTTTTTAAACCAAATGAAAAGGGCTTGAATGGTTTTTAAATGGAACTTCGATGAAAATGAGTATAAAAGGGAATAAAAAGAAAGGATTTGATAGGAGGAAAGGGGTTTTTCAAAGCAGAATGATGGAATGGGTGAAACGAAGGAAAAGGGAGGTTTTGAAATAGTCTTTTATACCAGTAGGTTGCCTTGAAGGATTTTTAAGTGAAAATAATAGTGAGATGGGTTCTTTTGGAAATGAGGCACATCAAGGCTTCAAGAACTCACAATTTTTCTTTAAAAATTGTTTCTTGAAGACTAAAGACCTTTTTTAGCCATCACCAGTTATGAAAAATTTTTATTGATGGCTAATAGTGGCTCCACTTGGGGATGGAAGCTCCTTGGAGGTGTCAAGAACCTCATAAATTTATTTCTGGAATGTAGACCTGTGCCTTATCCTGGATGACCTTTTCTTACTTGATCATGCTACTTAAAAGAAGATGATTAGTACTTTGTATCAGTAAACAGATTTCTTTCCCAAACATTCTACCTACACAGCCTACTTGTCATAACATTTTTTTATCATAAGGTGCACTTAGACTTGAAAACCTTTGACATCAACATTTTATTATTTTATTGAAAGAAGGAAACTAATCTAAATCTACCCTTATTTCTTCCATGAGTTCAGATTAAACAATTGAACTCATAAATTATCTACCTAAGCTACTATCTGTTAGGATTAAGCTATATGACAGATTTTACTCTCTACATTCTAAAACAAAAATTTAAAACACAGCCAAACTAGGATTAAGCTGTTTGATTTGCTATTGAGACTATGGCATAAAAAAAAGATGCACATAGACTGAAATTTATAGAAATTTAAAACAAAACTGTGAAGGCTCAAGATCTGAAAATTAAAAGCATCCTTCATTCTTTTTATGACTAAGATTTTGATCTGTTCAGAGTCATCCTTCTTCTTTTTTACATGGTTCAAGTTTTCAGCATGTTAGAACCAGTTCTTTTTCTTCGCTTTGGCTCAGGTTTGATCTGATTAGATCCATTTTTCATCAAACTTACAGGTTCAGGATTTAAGCTTGTTTAAACTTCTGTTTTTTTATCATAATCTAGTCTATTGATAAGCCAAGATTAAAAAATTTGGAAAATATGATTCACTAACCTATCAATAGTAAATTAAAATCTATCTAGTCATGATTAGGCTGTATGACTAAATAGCAGTGCTCTCTTTTGGTAGTGACATTTAATCTTGCACATTTTCAGATTTTTCTTTTCTTTTTTGGTATGGGGATGTACCTTTCTTCTTTTATATCTGCCCTCTTTTCTCTTTTTCTATTGTTTTGTATTTTTTATTTTTCCAAATTTAAAAGCAGTGTTATATACAATGAACAAAAAGCTTTGAAACTAAAATATCAGTTAACAGAAATAATGTTTGAGAATCCTGCCACTGACAGGACCTCCAAAATATTTGGCTCCATCCAATTCTTGCAGAAAGAATACATTGTTTCCAATAGCAGATTGAATAACATAAGGGCCTTGCCATAAATTATCAAATTTTCCATGTTTTCCCTTATCTTCTCTCCTTGAATCCCATTTCAATACTTTGTCACCAATTTTAAAGTCACTTGCCTTAGTTCTTTTTTCAAACAACTTCTTGATGTTTTCTTGTAGTTTATGTACTCTGATGTACACCTCCTCTTTGGTTTATTGTAGATGTATAGTCTGATTTATTCTTATTGGCATATCATCATTTTCAGACTGTACTTCTTGGATTAGATTCATGATTGGTACTCCTAGACTAGTTGGAAATATTGCATATGTTCCATAAACTAGCTGGTAGGGAGACATTCCAATTGATTTTTTAATTGTTAGTCTGTCTGCCCATAATGCATGTACTAGCTTGTTGTGCCATGATTTTTTGTTTTCTTCCAGTAGCTTCTCAATTATGTTCATAAAAATTTTGTTTGAGGACTCTGTCAATCCATTACCTTGAGGGTAATAAGCTGTAGAATGACCCAATATAATATGATATTTATGACAGAATTCCACCATATTTTTAGACCCAAATGTAGCATCATTGTCAATTATGATCTTTCTAGGACAACCAAATCTAGACAATATATGGTTTTCAAGCAATGAAACGATGACTGAGCCTGTGGCATTCCTAGAGGGGATGGCTTCTACCCATTTGGTAAAATAGTCTGTTGTTGTGAGGATCCATTTGTGTTGTGAATATTAGGCATGATGGACTTCCCCAATGAAGTCTAGACCCCACTTCTAAAAAGGAGCTTCAAAAGTGATTGTTTGCAGAGGTAAGGGAAGAAGCTTTCTTTTGCCTTCAGAGATTTGACATTTGTGATGGGAAATAATCATTTTTTCGATCTCTGCAAAGAGGGTGGGCGAGTAATAACCTTCTCTAAGGATTTTTTTAGCAGTTGACTTCCAATAGAGGTGGCCTCCACATCCCCCTTCATGAAACTCGTGCTTGATCTTATCTGCATCATTCTCAGGCAAACATTTAAGCAATAATGCACTAGCATTTTTCCAATATAAAAATTTATTCAAAATGCAGTAATTTACAACTTTCAATTTTAAGAATATTGCCTTTTTTTGAGACAAAATAGGGGGGGTATTAGTATTTAGAAAAACATACAAAATATCAGCATACCAAGATGAATTCAAAAAATAATCTTCAATAAGTGGAGCTGTCAACTCCTCATGTTCATCTAATGAATTAAACATGTTTATATCAAGAGCTTGAAAGTTGGATTTAGCCATAATTTTTCCTAGTCCTTGACCTTTTATGAGCTTAGTGGGCTTGATTTCTAAGTCATATTCTAAAATTACAGCAATCCACTTTCCTCTTTTTCCATCTGGACGTTGTTTCAATCTGTCTTTTACAACTGAATGAGGCACAAATGCTATAATGTGGGAATGAAAAATGTAAAATCTAAAGTCCTTTAAGGCTTTGACCAAGGAAAAGGCTTGTTTTTCCATTACGTTGTACTTCAGAGGTACATCTCTTAATGCCTTACTAAAAAATGCAATTGACTGCTCTTGTCCCTTCAAGTTTTTCTATAATAGGACAACAGGTACTGTGCGTTCTGATGAAAATGAAAATATGAAGAAATTTTTTGTAAAATCAGGACTGATAAAAACTGGCATTTTGGTAAGTGCTTGTTTTACCATCTCAAATTATTTCTTTGCTTCTAAGGTCCATTTAACTCCTTCTTCTCTCTTAAACATATTTGTCATCATTCTAAGGAGTTCAGCTAAATTGGGTATAAACCTTCTCAAAAAATTAATCTTTCCAATGAAAGATTGAAGTTCCTTGATGTTTCTAGGATATTTGATTTGCAATATACCATCGATCCTTTTTGGGTCTATCCTTATTCCTTCTTTAGATATGCTATTTCCAATAAGTTTACCTTATTGGAGACCAAACAATTTTTTCTTTGGATTTAAGGACAACCCATATCTTTTGCATTTCTCAAAGACTTTTCTCAAGTGTATAAGGTGTTCTTCATCTTTTTCTGAAAATATAGTTATGTCATCAAGGTAAATCACAATGAATTAACCTATTTCTTATGAGAATACTATATCCATGGCTCTTTGGAATGTGGCACCAGCATTAATTAAACCAAAGGGCATTTTCAAATACATGAAAGTACCCTAAGGAATAGTAAAGGTTGTTTTAAGTTGATCATCAGGATGTACCAATATTTGATTGTAACCTGAGAAGCCATCTAGCAAAGAAATTCTTTTAGAACCATCTACCCTTTGTAATATATGATCCATTTGGGGCAAGGGATAGTTTTCCTTCAATGAGGCTTTGTTTAAGTTTCTAAAGTCAATGAAAAGCCTTATTTCTCATGTTTTCTTCCTAATAGATACAAGATTACATACCTAATATAAATATATTACTGGGACTATGATTTTAGCATCATACATTTTCCTCATTTCTTTCTCTACCAGAGGTAATTGAACATGGTTGATTCTGCACAATTTTTGTCTAAAAGGTTTCTGGTTTTCTTTGAGGGGTATATTATGATGGATTATCTCTGTATCATATGATTTTAGATCTTCGTAGCTCCATGTAAAAACATTAGAAAACTCTCTAGATAGCTCAATGTATTTCAGTTTAATGTGAGTTAGCAGTGTCTTGGATAATTTGATCATTTTGGGCTTTTCCTCACTGCCTATGTTGCATTCTTCCACTTCATCTTCAATAGTTTCCATTTTCGGCTATTTGACAACATCATTCCAGTGAAACAATTCTTCTAATGGGACTAGTCCCTTTGGAAAGCTTTGGTTTTTATATTGCAGCACTTTTAAGTCTTCATTTTCTAAATTTGTGCTATTTTCTGTTGTATGTTTGGGTCTATTAGTTAACAAATTTATTTCAGCAATCTTAGGAGACTTTTCTTCTTCAAAAAGTGGGTTTTCTTTAGTAGGACAGTCTTTTTCATACTTTGAATCTGAGTTTGTTGTTTCAAATTCATTTTTGGACTGTAGGAAGTCTTCTATTTGTTTATCTCCTTCAAAATCTTGCCAATATTTTTCATTATTTGGGACAACTAGTCTATATTTGAATTGGATGGTGTATTGTTTGCTTTCATAAGGTCTTAGACAAGTACTAGCAGTAAAGGCTAGTCCATTGGTAAGACTGTTTTGGTTCGTTGGAACAAAGGTAAGTTGGAATTTAGAAAATATTTTTAACATGTCCATGGCATCATCTCTATAAGATCTAAGTCTAGAATGTTGAGCAGTGTATTCCCCTTTTAATTTCCTAATTATCAACTCTGAATCCCCATGAACTATTATTCTTTGAGCCCCTAAATTTTTTAATAAATGTAGGCCTAAAAGGAGAGCTTCATACTCTGCTATGTTATTTGTAAATTAGAAGTTTAATCTATAAGAATGACCCCCAGCATGATTGTTTTCAGTGTTGTGTACCCATATGCCTGCTCCTGCATTAGTTTTAGATCAAGACCCATCAAAAATCATACTCCAAAGAGGTCTGTTTTCATATTTTTCATTCATTTCATTGTTTTCCTCTTTGTTTTGTTTCCCTAATATATCATTGTGTTGTTCATGTAGGTCTACACTATGTTGAATTTTGTTTTGTTCCTCAGGGTTTTCAGTGTTTTGAGGATTTGTTCTTTGATTTTCTTGATTGGTACTATGTTCATAATTGTTTTTATGCTTAAGACCTGTGATCTATTTTCTGTGATTTTCTGAATTAGAAAACTATTTTTTAGTTTTCTCCTTGTTTTTCTCTTCATCTATGGCTGTCACTATGTTTGGATGTGGAGTGACCACTATATTAGATGATGTTTCATTGACTAACCCTTGCTCATTAGGAATCTCATCATTGTAAAGAATGAATGAGTGAAGGTTAGTATGTATAGAATAGAGAGGGGATTTTTTTAGTCTTTCTTGACTACTCACCATATATTTCATGTGTGTTTCCCTATAGAGTCTTCTAGGTTGAATGAAGACAGGGATGGTGGAATAAGTCATATCCATCTGCATAGTACCTTGCAATTTAGAACCTCATGATCTTGAAATAAGCATGCCATATTTGGGGGGTATATCAGCCACTACAATGTCCATCACTAGGATTTTGGCTAGGATTTGAGCTAAGTTAACACAAAGATCTTTTATTAGGCCTAGGCATTTCACTCTACTTGAATCAAAGGAATATAAGTATTTGTATGTTCTGGTTACCTCTAAGCCTAATATTTCCATTATTACTTTGGGAATGAGGTTATGTGATGCTCCTAAATCAAGCATGGCATTGTGCAATATCTTATCATGGATATTCAAACTAATGCAGAATGGAGGGGTAGTTCCTTCTTGAAAATTTCCTTCAATCTTAGGACCAAACAGAAGCTCTGGTGTATCATCATTCAAGTTAACAGTATCATGAATATCTTCTATGTTAAAATATTTCAAAATTTGACATATATATACATTTTGAGTGACTAAATCAGTGAGTGGGGCATATATTTTGATTTTGGCAATCTCACTCTCTAGACTAAAGGGAATCTGATTTTTCAAAATGTTTGATTCAACCTTGTTAGTCACTCCTTTATTAGTAATATCATCTTTCTGATTTCTACTATTTACAGTAGTCAAAATGGTTTTTTCAGGGGCATTAGCTGAAATTATAGTGCTATTAGGGTCAGTACTCTGTTTTTCATTGATTCGGATGTTTTTTCCTTTGTTTGGATCAGAACTTTTAGCCACTGTTTTAAGGTTTTCTGCAGTCTTTTTGGATGTATTTATAGGGTTGTTTTTGGCAAAATTATTAGAGGTTTTATTTTTGGGAGTTTCTGGGTTCTTTTTAATTCTAAGGTCATATTGTTTGGGCACTCCTATGATGGCATTTTCAAAATATTGTTCATAGTATTTAGTTTCTAGTATTCTATCATCATAGGGTGTATATAGACCTTGTTTTCTTTCATGGAGGAAATCAGAATCATTATTGCTTACTCCCAACATGTTTATGTTATCATCCCTTATTTGTTCATTTGTCTCTCCATCCTCATTAACATAGTTTTCTTGAAAAGGAGGTCTGATTTGTTGATCAACATTTCTTTTTCTGTTCTGAGGTTGATTTCTCCCAAAGTTCTGATTTTGATTCTAGGATTGGTTTCTATTTTGAGGAGCTGATTGATTTTCTCTATATTGTGCTCTCTTATATATGTTCATCCTCTCTAACATCTTCTCCATAATCATTTCCATTTTTGAGTCAGATGTGGAAGGTGCAGCGTCATCCCTATATGATACCCTCTTCTCAGCCTTCCTTCTAGCTCTCTTCTCAATTAGATTTTATTCCACACTAAGAGCTCCCTTTTGCATGTCTTCTAAGTTAAGGGATCCCTTTCTCTTAGTTGATAGGCCATTTCTGGATCAAATTCTTTAGGGAATTTGGCCAAAGCTGAGCCTTGTAGAGGTTTCAAATCTAAGGGTAGTGCATTATAAACACTATTAAATCTAGTGTAATAATTTTGAACACTTTCCCCAGTGTTTCTCTCTAGTTTTTTGTAATCAGAAAGTATTTGGAGAGGGTTCTTCCTAATTTCCATTTTTTTATGAATGTTTGATGTAAAGAAGGGAGATAATTTATACTTTTAGGAGTTAAACCCTTAAACCATTTCTTGGCCTCTCCTCCTAAACTTTGGGCAAAGATTCTCATCTTAATGGTCTCATCTTCTATTTCCATATAATCAAAGGCATCGTTCACCTTGTCTACGTGTTGTTGAGTAGTATTGGGTTCATTTCCAGTGAAATGGTTAATTTCAGACTGATATTCCTATGGAAAATTGACTAAAAGTAAAGGAAGGACTAGAGGAGCATACCATGTTGCCATGATAGGAAGTTGTGGGATAAATGGGGGGTTTGCAAGTGGATGGTTTATGAAAGGAGGGGGAGGATGGAATGGAGTAGTTTGAATAGTGAGCGTATGGATAACAGAAGTGATTGGATCAGTAAGAGACTGTTGAGTAGATCTAGGATGAGAGAAACCAAAGTTATGAATGAAATGAAGATCAGGTTGAGTGGTTTCTCTACTATCAATATGTTCACCACTATGCTAGGGTAAGTGTGGAGACTCAAAGTTTATCTGATCTATATCACTAAGCGACTTAGTTCTGGATGGGTTTCTTATGAATGGTAAGTCAACTTGTGTATCTTGCAGAGTTGAAAGATTTTCAGGGACAAAATTATCTCTATGAATTGGTCTGACAACAGTTGGAGTCTTGGATTTAGGAGATTTCCTAAGGATATTTTCTAGATTATCAACTATCTCAGGAGGATTTTGGTTAGGATAGGCTCTAGTATAACTTCTTATAGAAACCACTATATGGTGTTTTTAGACCTAATGATGAGAAAAGTTCAGTCAAGTATGATAGTCTTTTAAAGGCTAACTAATCTTTTTCAAAGAAAACTCAATCCTCAAAGTCTTCTTAACTGGGCTTGAATGATGATTAAAGGATAAAATAATTTTCCAATGGAGTCTTAGGAAAAACCAGTGGGGTTAGTAGGCCTACTGAATACCAATGGAGTCGCTAGGTGGAGGATTTTTACTTGTTTTCAAGGCTTGGTTGTTGTTCACCATCAAAAATCAATAACAACCAGTCCTGGTGACACTTGTCTCATTTATAAATAGGGGTTCATTGAGTTGTGAAGTTATCTATTACTCAAAATTCCCCAGTATGGTCGCCACTATGTTAGCACTCCCATATTTTGCAAGATTGAAAAGAACAAATGTTGCAAGGCCTACATCAGAACCACTTTGGAATCCTAGGATCTAGCCCTCCTAGATTCAGAGAGGGATCTCTCTGTATGGGTGTTAGGATAATATTATTTAAGGCTTATGATATGATATTAGGCTAGTTATGAAGCAGAAGGTGTTTTTTTTGGTTTTGGTTGGGTAGGATATCATCAAAATAAAGGAAGTCTTTTGAAGGGTAAAGGTGTGAGTGAGTTGAAAGAATGGTTCAGCTGATAGGATAGGTAAGAGACAGTATCAACCCATTGGGCTATGGAGTCACAAAAGGGTTTAATTGCACAACAAGCTTCAAGAGTGGTCCATGGGGAAATTCATCTATATCAAAGGATCTCTTTAGGTTGACTTGTGATATGGAACATTAAAACCGTTGTGAAAGAATCAAATATAACAACCATTTAAGAATCTATTAACTTCACTAAACAAAAAAATCCTTTCAAAGTAACTGTTTGAAGCAATCCAAAGGACAGGGAAAACCATAGACATCTTTGGGAAAACTTTTACTAAAGCACACTTTTTATACAACAATCTAGCAATCTAACATATTACCTTCAGAAAGTAGAAAACATTCAAGATAAACAAAATAATAGCCTAAGATCAAGTAAGAACTTTGAATCTATCATTATTTTGGCATACTCTCAAGGGAAACTTTCAAAACAACTTGTTAGGGTCCCGTGATTTGGCTGACTGGCGAGCCAAATGACGATGTAACATCAAACCAAGCTTTGGAGCCTGAGGACCTAGCCTTCCTGGACTCAGAGAGGGCTCTCTCTATTATATGTAAAAGATATCAGTGTGTTTGCTTATGGTGTTTCTGATATTAGGCTAGTTATGAAGTGAGTTTTTGATATTTTGGTTTTTTAAGTTTGTGAGGGATAAAAATGATCAAAGATATAAACTGGATAACAAGATGTATATAAACTGGGCTATGGGGTCAAAAAGGTCAAGGAAGCTATCTGATGATGATGTAAGGCTGCTGTAGGGCCGATTTGATTCACGGTAGAAGGGATCTTTGGGAAAAATGGAGTAATTGAACATCAAGTTTGTGAAAGACGAGGGATTTCAAGTATAACTAGTTGATAGAAGACATAAACATGTTATAGCAAGACATTAATCATGCTAAATGTAAGTATGAGCTAATTAGTACATAGAAATCAAACATTCCAGCCATGCATAGAAGTATAAGACCTTCTAACTTCGGGAAATGGCTATCATACTTTGGGGAAAACACATAAGATGGACTAACAACTCAAAATACTATGCCGGAATGCTTAAACACAGTTTCTAAGTTATTGGGCACTTTGACAAACAAGCTTTCATAGTTTTAGGCAAAGGGCTAGATCGGGACTAGGCCTCCTTGGTTCAACAAGATGATAGGCTAATCAGTCAAAGAGATAGTTTTATGGACAGAACTATGGACAATCATAGGTAGGTAGGGCACACCATACATCCTATTCAATATGCATAGAACTTATAAATAAAACTAGCAACAATACCTTAAGTTACTAAAGAGCAGTTAAGAATTCTTTAGTATGACTAAGGAAGAAGAAAACATAAAGCTATGAAGATTCAAGAATTTTGAGGTGCCTCCATGGGCATATCTCAAACTTAATCTCTACTGATCTATAGCAGCAAGAAGCATGTATCATGAATGAAAACTAGAAAACAACAACAAAGCAAGAAACACTATACCATTCTACCATGTCGTGGAATCCATCAACTATCCTTCATCATTCATCAAAAGCATCCAAGAGGCAGTCGAAAATCATAACACAAGTATGTTCTTCAAAGCTCATATGACCAATATATTCATTCTTCTCTCAAGTTCAGCCTTTGTTTTACAATGAAATCCATGGAATAAATAGGCTTGAGGGAGGAAAACCTTATGGAGCAACTAGCTATCCCATTGGCCAAGTCAAAATATCTAAACTTGTCCTTGAGGCTTTGCAAAGCCCAAGGCACAAAATATCCCATAAAATATCTAAAAAAATGCTAAAAATGGAAATTATATTGACTTTGCAACATTTTCCAAGTGCAAAAATAGCTAAACGCACATTTGGAAAAAGCAGATTTTTGAGGTTCAAAAATTACAAAAATACTTCAAATTTATATTAGAAAAAGGTCCGCTGACTTGCCGGAAACATTTGGCAGCCTTCCTGATGTCAAAATGAGGCTCATGATAGCTTGTTGGAAAGCTTTGACTGTCTACTTTCTGGCGCAACTAAAATCACCTCAATATGATGCCTGGAAGTCCTCCAAATCTGTACCTGTGTGTAAAAAATCAGAAATAGCAGGCGCTGATATGACCAGGCGAATGTGCCAAAAAGTAGGCATTTTTCGCCGTTTGGAGGCGAATGATCTCCAAATGCTCGAAAATCGGCAGGGACCTACTCATAGAATTATGGCATCAGATTTGGTATCATCCTCACTCCCTTGAAAAATCCTCAAACTGAAATGGCGAAATTATGAGTTTTCAACCAAAAACCCAAAAAATGCCAAAAAACAAAAAGTTGTCGAAATGGGCCCAAAATTGGCACGCATGACCCTCAGGGGTCCATAGCAACATGCTCCGAAGCTGAGGCCAAAATGTCAAGAGCTGATTTTCTTTTCTCCTCTTTCCGTGCCAGGCACTTCCCCTTTGCCTTCTTGTTCATCACTGTCATTCTGTTGCTCGGTCTCAATTTCCTGCTCATTAGTTCGCTGCTGCCCAGCACTCTTCTCTTCTTGCTCTTGCTGCTGTCCTTGATCATTATCCTTATGCTGCTGCTCAAACTGCTGAGTTTTTGCTGTTCAACACTCTCTTCCTCTGGTTCCTGCTGCTGCTCATCTTCACCACTGTCATGTTGCTACCCCTCATCTTCAGTTTGCTGCTTCCTGAAACATTGCCTTTCTTCTTTTGTATGTAACTCAACGAATCAATTCAAAACCATAACACAGTAAAAAAAAAGGTATCTATATAGTCAAAGGTTACTGTGTTTATAGAAATGGTGACAGAGCTTGAAAGGTTTTTTGATGTGGTAACAAAGGTCTTGTAGCAGTCAAACAATCAAGGCTCTTCTTACAATGAAACCTTGCTCCCTTTGGTGTGCCTTTCAACTAACATTTTAGTGATAAGCATACAGGCAGTCAAAATGTAATGCACAACTGAATGTTTTTTCTGAGTTTGGATAAGGTCATCCAGTTCCTTGTGTTTTGGTGTGATTACAAACAATCCTGTAGGAGTCAAACAACAAAAACTCCTCTTATCCAAAACACTGCCCTTGTGTTCACTTTTCTTCATACAAAGTTTGACAATACCTCCAAATGGCGAGCTACAGCTTTATACATTACTTCTGCTTTATGAAACAAAAGAGAAACATTGTCTTTGCTTTTTACTACATTAAGGAAAACATTTTGAAAATGAGAAAACACCTAATTAATAGCAATCATTGCTATCAATGGAAATAGGCCCATTGTTTCATTTTCAAAACTTTGTGTTTAACCCAAATGCCTCTACCTTTCATCCTTTACATTGTAAACTTTGTTAATCATTTTTATCTTTGCTCTTCGTTTTTTTGGCTGCCCATAAAGTTCCTTTTAAAACATTGTTTGATCAATCATAAATTGTCCCAAGCGTGATACATTTTTTCACTGGGTATTAGGCCTACGCTCCTAGGTAAATACTTGCTCTTTTTCCTTGTATGTCCCTCAACAATAAACTGAATTCTCCATCTGTATTTGCCTTGTGAAGTGTTCTTCCCTTTGGGAAGAAGGAGCGTCTCCTTGACAGGCATCTATATCACAAACATCCTTCTAAAAATCATCATTTGATCCACTGTGCCCAGTGGCAACAACATTACCTCCACAGGAGCAATTCATATCAGGTACAGAACCTTCTGAGCTTGTCATTCTTCTATGGCCTTTCCGAAAGTTATCATGGAGTTGAAATTTCCAACACCTGATGAAGAACAAAGTTTTATCTTTCCAAACTACTTCCAGTAATAGAGAATTTATACAAGAAGCTTCTGCAATTTTCTCATAGATTCTAAGCCAGTTTCAATCTCACTAAAAGAACTCCACGTGAAAGAGTACCTTGGAGACTCCAAAAGAAACTTGGCCTTCTTGTAGATCCACAGATGTCTCAGATTGGACACAAAGAAGGAGACGCGGATGGCTTTGTCTTAACTGCTCAATGAACCAGATCAGTAACCAAGAATTAAATGAAGTGCCAAGCCCTCCTCCTGAGACTTTGACTAGAACAGAGCTCATAGCAAGATAGATCAATCTTGTTTCAAGAAAACATCAAGAAGAACTTCGAATTTTCCAAAAACAAAGCCACCAAAATCTCTTCCTTCCGTAAGATATGTGTATTAGTTGTTGATTTCTGTAGTAATGAATTCAAACATGTTGTAGGTTTCTCGTTATCCAGGTTTAATCCAATCCCAACAGTGACATTAAATCTTTTTGAGCTGTAGGTGGAAGTACAAAGAACACCTCCAATCTTTAAGCCTTCTGCATAAATATCATTAGGCCATTTGATCCTCACATTGGGAGGGGGCAGAAACTTTCCCTAGTAATTGGATATCTACCACACAGGTTGTGCCCACAGGAAATGCATAGAAGTTTTTTGAAAGTAAGGTGTGAGTTGAAGACAAACGTGGGGACCAAATAAGCAACCTTCCAAACTGGTTTGTTGAGAGATTATCCATGTACAAGTCTAACTTGAAGCATTCATCATCACTTGCAATTTGTTGCTCAGATCTTGTTTTTATGACTACCTCTCCCTCGGGAATCTTCAAACTGTTCTCCTGCTCAAGTGATTTGATGTACTCTAACTCAAAAGGAGACTTTGCATGGAAGATAATAGGGAAAATGGGGTTTTCTTGAATATTGATGGCAATATTTGCATTGAGGGTTTGAGTAGCTATGGAAAGAGTTTTTGAAGGTTTTTGAGCAATTTTGACTCAATGCTACAAGAGGTCACTGGAGCCAAGGAAGGTCACGCAGTTGTTGGCATTCCTTTGTAAATTTTGTGCAGCCAGCGCTGTCGCGCACTTTTCCTGTGAGCGCTCACGCAAGTTTGCAGCTCCATTTGAACGCCTCTCTTTCCGTGTTCTGGACTGGGCGCCACGATGGCCTGGCCGGAAAGTCAGAAGTCTAATTTCCAGAAAACTTGAATTTTTACATTGGAGTCCATTTGATTATTCAAAAATTGATTTTCTCAACACCGTAAAAACCGTGAATCCCGTGCGTAAAAACATCGAAATGTTTGTAGTCATATTTAAATGCCTCCCTCCTGTCTAATTGGGCGCGAGATGGCCTGTTGGAGAAAGCTGTGGAAGTCTAATTTCCAGAACAACTTGAATTTTTTCATTTTGTGTCCATTTGATCCTTCAAAAACTGACTGTCCCATCACTGGTCAAAAATGGTGAATGCTGGTGCAGAAAAACATAGCGTTGATTGCAGGCTACTTTTGGATGCCTTCCTTTTGTCAGAATTTGGCTCGAGATGGCTCATCGGAAAGATATGGAAGTCTAATTTCCATAAAAAATTGAATTTTTTCATTTGGAATCAATTTGGTTGTTCAAAATTTGACTGTCCCATCACTGGTCAAAAGGATAAATCCTGTTTGTTTTGTTTCTTTGGTGACAATTTTAACAGCGAATTTCAAACTTTGAATAATGTCTAGATGACATATAGAACATTCTCTGCCACTTTTTCAATCCTTGATGTTGATATTCATTATGTAAACCCCACTTCAAAACTGTTTGAAAAACCTGAAGATTGCTTTGTTTTTGAAAGGATAGGGTTTATATTGTCACCATGCTTTGACAGTCTCTGTCTCCAACTTGCTTCTTCAACCTCTTTCTTACTGCAGGTGCCCGAATTTGCTGACATTATTTGGATTTTAATCATGGCTCTTTAATTAAGAAAGGCGCCCCTTTTCAAAATGCTTCTTTGCTTGTAGGTGCTTCATCAGCCTTTTCTTCCACTATAGGTGTCAAACTTTGCTACAGTTTTTCATAGTTTTCCATGGTCTTTTATTTAAGAAGGGCACCCTTTCACTACATTCTCCTGCTTGTAGGTGTATCATCTATGATATCTCTGTCTTTTTAAATAATGAAAAATCTTATTTGTTTCAAACCCTCCAAACCCTGACAGTATGTCAAATGACTTCTTTTCCTATTCATAAACTTGTATACCTATTTGCAATGTCTTTTGGGAACTAATCTTGAATTGCCTCCCATCATTTGTGATGTATATTTGAAAGGAGAAATTTAAGAACCAGGAAGAACAGGTCCCTTTGAAACACAGTTAGCATTTTCTTTGACCAGTGCATTGATCCTTTTTTGTAACAAAATCATTCCAAGGTTCAAATCTATCCATTGCTTGACACTTTTGGTGATATTTTTAACAAGGAAAAACCACTCAAGACTGTTGAAGAGCATTGAAAGTTGTTTTGTCATTTTAAAAGGAGGTGATCCTCGGTTTTCTCCCCAACTTAGTTGATAGCTTCGCCTCCAGTGATTCATAAGCTCCTTGATTGTGCGCTTACATTTTAGTTGCATCCATTCATACTATCTTTCTCTGTTTACTTGAAAGGAACTATTTTAGACTTTTTGGAATGTGACAATGAGGTGTTGTTTGACCCCTTCTCCTAAGGAAACTGCCCTTTTTTGTATCAATGGCATGCATATTCAAATTGTCTCCTGTCCACTATGATGTATAGTTTGAAAGACATTTCCCTATGAGTAGGAAAACCAATACCTTTTGAAACATAAACACCATCTGTTACCTGTGTAATGACTTTTGCTTTCCTCCTTTGTCTCTTTCCACTGCATCTTTTGACCAATCAGTCTTTAAAAACAATCAATGCCTTGGCCATCTACTCATGAATGAAGGAGGCCCTTCACTTGGCAAAGTATCTGAAGATTGTTTGATAAGGCTGCCTGACAAGGGTTTTTCTTGGATATGAGGGTAAGCAAACAAACTTGAAAACATTAATACTTTTACCTCTGCCTGCAATCACTACTGTGCTTCAGAAAAACCCTAGTCAAGGTGTCATTGTCTCACTGCACTGCTCTTTGCTGAGGGGAACTGAAATGTCACCATTTTCCTTGGTCAACTTATGACAAATTATTTGAAAGATAATCTCTGTGAGTAGGGAGGTTAGCACTCTTTGAAAAACAACCACCTTTTCTTCTACCTGTGTAATGACATGATTTGTCAACATTTCTTCAATTTGGTCTTGTTAAAACAACATGCTGCTTATGATTAGAGTTGCTTTCACTAATGATGTGTCTCTCTAAGGTCTTAACAATTCATATGATTTGAAAACTTCAAATGACTTATTTTACAAAACCAGAACTCTGTTTTCCCTTTAATTTGTATACTTCAGACTCTAGCCCTGTTATGATCATTACTTACACTCAGAAAACCTAGAGTCACTGTTTCACTGTTCAGTAAAAAGCAAACCTGGGATTTTGCAATCCTTAAAGTCAATATTGGCCAGCGCCCTCTGCTTGTAGATGAAGGAGGCGCCCTAACCCTCTGCTTGTAAATGAAGGAGGTTCTGGGCTATGACAAATTACCAGTTTGCTGTGACAGTGGTGTCTTTCTCTTACTGTGATTTTCATGCTGGAAAGAAACTGCAAGGTCTTGATGAGTGACTCTCTGTTTTGCAGATATATCTCAGGTTCATGTTACATTTAGAAGCAGTTGTTCTTCTAACTGTAGATTCAAGCAATTTCTCCTGAGATGAAGTTATATTTCCTGCCTTTGTAGAATCCATAAAACACTGTAAAACACCTAATAATCAGCTTGAGACTGTGGTCTATGCAGTGCTGAGAGCTAGGGGTATAAGTGACGCGACTTAGAGCTGTGATCAACTTGTTTTGCAGAGTGGGAGGTCAATCATGATTGGTTTGTAGCAGATGGAGGCCTTTTGGCCTTTTGATGGTTGCCAAGGGTAAAATGTCTTAAAGCGCCACTTCCTAACTTAAGGGAGGCTTTTGAAACAGACTTGGATTTGCCTTTTAGAGCTGATGGGCAGACCAGTAGGGCTGAAGCTAGAAAAAATAGTGATAATGGGCTTTGACTTTGACATGGGCGGACTGAAAAGTAGGAGGGCGAAAAAAAGTTTTTTGAGGGTTTTCTAGATGACAGATTGACATATGGAATTCAGCTTCTAGAAAACTCAGCTATGGATCTAGTCATCACCAACAAGTGAAAAATACTGATGACTAACAGTGGCTCCATTTGGGGAGGGCAGCTCCTCGTCAGGAGGTGTCCAGAATTCAGATTTTTGGCTTATGAAGACCAGTGCCTTATCCATTGGTGCAAAATTTACCCTTCTTTTGATGTTATTTCTAAAAAGTGACAGCATGGTTAACATCAATGATACTTCTACCTACCCCACTATCTTTCCTAACATTTTTCTTCTCTTTGGCGCATTTGAACTAGCAGCCTTTTGACAATGTATATTTTTCTTTTTGCAAAATGAACCTATCTATTTCTACTCTTATATCTGCCGGGAGTTCAGATTAAACTGATGAACTCCTTCATTACTCTACCTAATGCTAGATCGACCGTCAAGATTAAGCAGTTTGACAGGATTTTGTTCTCTAATCTAAAACATGAAATTCAAAATGATCAAATTAGGATTAGGCAGTCTGATTTGTCATGCATTTGCGGCATAAAAGACAAGCTGCACACAAATGTTATTTTGCAATAAAGGGAAACTAGACAAGTGGGGTTAAGATGTACAATGTATTTTTCATCCCTCGCTTCTCTCTTTGGTTCTGTTTTAGGCATGTGGAACCAGAATCTCTCCCTAATCTAAGCTCTGTAATAAGTCAATCTTACACAATGTTGACTATCTTTGCACTCACTAACTTATCAGCAAATAAATTTAAACATGCTCAGCTATGATTAGGCTAGATAGCTGAACAAGACTTTGAAGTACTAGTAGCGGCATTTAGACTTGCTCGCTTTCCGAAGGACTATTTTTGGAACATGGGGCCTTTGTTCTATCTTTACTTGCCCTCTTTTCTGTTTTTACTGTTTTGGTATTTTCTGCTTTTTCACTTCTTCTTCAAACAAACTACAAATGAAAAGGTGCTCACAAGGCTGAGCTTATTTTCTACTGCTGTCTTTCTATCCTAATCTAACATGTACACAACATACACATTTGGTGAACTCTTCTTTCCAATGTAACCAGTCATGTAGATGATTATATGGGTGACTCTGGTTTAGTTCTTTCATGATGCAGAAATAATGACAAGGCCACTCCCATTTGGCAGGTTTTTGGACAGTAGTACTTAAGCTTTTTCTCATTCTTGGTAGCAACTTGTTTATGACAGAAACCACTACTCTTTCAGACTTTTCAAGGAAAAAAGCAACTAGATCTTGGAATAATACCTGATCTAGAGGATTTGAGATATAGGTTTCATTGAAGATTACTCTTTCTCCCACTTGACCATATTTGGGACCCCCTTGGTACAACCACTCTTCCCCTTGCTTATGATTACTTGAACTATCAGACTCATCATATATTGCAATGCCTCGTTAAGCTAATGTGTTTCTGAGAAGATTCTAGGTCCAAAATGATTTCCTCAACCATTTCAGGCAAAGGATTCTCATTTACAATATGCTCAAGAATTTCACCATCTTCCTCAACCTCATCATCAAAGCTGAAAAACTATTGATTTCCAATTATGTGAATGTTATATTTGACGGACTGAAGTGAAGTAGAGTCAAGAGTCTGAGACTCTTCACTTACTTCTAAACTCTCAAGGCTCTCCTTATCAGTGTTATAGATGACCTGTAATGGCTGCTCACTTTTCTCAAGTTTATGAAACTGAGCTTCCTCTCGAAAATAAAAAACTGAATCTTCTGCAAAGTTAGCTTCTGTTTGGAAATCATATAAGTCAACATATTGATCAAACATTTGAGAATCATTAACATAAGCAATGTCACCAGCCATGTACATTGGACTGCCAGATTGCTTTTCTTCAACTTGATTTACAAATCTATTTTCTAACTTATGATATGCAGGATTAACAGGAGAAAGATCAGAGAAGTTTTGGTTATTAGTTTCTACATCTAGTAACGGAAAATGCATTTCTGATGGTTTGAGAGCTTCTTCCTTTTCCATTATCTGCTTGTTTATATCACTTTCATTGTATAAGATAAAAGAATCTAAATTGGAATGAGTGGAATAAATGGGAGTATTGTTTTCCATGATTGCTTGAGTTACCAGAGGTTGAGTTACTTCTAGTCCCAGGTTTTCCATGACTGCTTTAGGCATGAGGTTATGGGAGGTACCAGAATCTAACATGGCATTATGTAATATCTTGTCCCGTATGTTCAGGCTCACATAGGAAGGAGAAACAGATCCTTCTTGATATTGACCTTCTATTTTCGGGCCGGATAAGAGCTCGGGTTTGTTTTCAGTTAGATTTAAAGTATTTGCCTTGCTCCCTATGTCAAAAACTTTTAAAATTTGAGATCTATACCTATCTACAGTTATTAGCTCAGTAAGGGGTATGGTAATTTTTATTTTGGAAACTTCCCCTTCGAAACTAAAAGGAGTTTGTAGTTTGGGCAGATTTGTTTCAGCTTTTTCGGACATGACCTTTTCTATGCTCTTAATTTTTTGATTCTGGTTTGAGACCTTGTTTGACACAGTCGCCTCGGGAGTCTTTGTGGAGGTACTAGGAGTATCTGAGCTAAGATTTGTTTGAATAGCTTTATCTTTGTTTTGGTCAATTTTCTTAGCCATAATTTTGTTGCTATCCGTGGCTTTTTTAAGGATGGTGTCAGAGGTTTTAGCAGTGTCAGGGCTACTCTTCTTGGAGTGGTCTTGGTTTTTTCTGTTTCTAAGGTTATACTGCCTATGAGCTTCTATAATGGCATTCTGAAAATCTATGGCAGGATCTTCGAGATCTTCATAGTCGGTTTCGTCCTGACTTGGGGAGCATAACTCTCGCTCTTCCGCTGTGAGGTAAACCTTACTCTCGTTATCAGAACCTATGAGTTTCCAATGATTTTCATCAATGGGTGCGGTATCCTTATTCTCTTCATCAACATAATTCTCACTGAAGGATGGTCTGATCTGCTGATCATTTCCTCTTGGTTTATTTTGAGACTGATCTTTTCTAAAGCCTTGTTTCCGGTTTTGAGGGTTTAGTTGGTTGTCCCTAGGAGGCACTTTTTCACTCATTTTTTCCCACATCTTTTTCATGGATTTTATCAGGCCATCTATTCTAGGATCTAGGGAAGGAGATGAAGTGGAGACCTTATCTCTATATGGGACTTTTCCTTCTAATCTAGTCCTGGCTCTTTTTTCTGCTAAGTTGGCTTCTGTTTTTATGGCTATTTTTTGCATTTCCTCTAGGTAGGGGGATCCTTGTCTCTCAGATGATATGTCATGTCTGGATCAAAACCCTCGGGGAATTTTGCCAAGATTAAACCAAGTGGGGGTTTGAAATGAGGTGGGAGGGAGTTATATACACTGTTGAACCTAGTGCAGTAAGCCTGGACACTTTCCCCATTTTCCCGTTTTAGGTTGTTATATTCTGACAAGATCTGAATGGGGTTTCTTCGGATTTCCCACCTATTTTTGAAGACTTGATGTAGTTCTGGGATATTGTGGATAATGTTTGGAGTTAAGCTTTTGAACCATGTTTTGGGTTCACCACCAAGACTTTGTGCGAATATTCTCATTCTGACAGTCTCGTCTTGTACTTCTAGGTACTCATAAGCATCAGTCATCCTACTTATATGCTGTTGAGGTGTAGTGGTGTCTTCTCCAGTAAAGTGTGGGATTTTGTCTTGATATTTATTTGGGAGAGGAGCCAAAGGCGGTGGTAACACCAAAGGTGCGTACCAGGCTGCCATGACGGGAGCTAATGGATGATGTACAAGATGAGGACTAGTGGGATGAGATGAGGTGGTTTGAACAGGTGTGGTTTGACCAGGTGTGGTGGATGAAATTGGACTAGTGATCTGGTTTTGAGCAGATCCGGGATGGTAGGAGCCAAACTGATAGAGAAGCTGGGAGTCAGGAGAAGTGGTTGGTGAAGCTTCTCTACTAGGACTCTGTGGTGGGTCTAGGGGTTCAAGATCGTCAAAGTTTATCTTACTATGAGACCTGCTTCTGAAAAGAGCTTTTGATGACTCTAATTCAAAAGGTGAATCTGGTAGGATAGTGAGATGTTTAGGTACTGATCTTGTTTTACGGATGGATCTACCAGTAGCTAGATGATCAGTTTCGGAAGCTTGCCACAGAATCTTCTCTGGGTCATCTACTATGATAGGAGGGTTTGGGTCTGGATGGGATCTGGTGTTAATTCTTCGTGAAGCCAGATTTTGGATCTAGAGTTTAGAGAGAATGATATTGGTGAATGTTCTGGATGAGTGGTCTCTCTAAAGTTCTACTAAGGTGAAGGGTGGTCAAAAATAAAAGGGATGGACTAGTGGAGTCACCAGGTGGAACTGGGTTGTTTTTGTGAAGATAGCTATGGTCCACCACCAGTAACTAATCTGGGAATGTTTTTGGATTTTCTGAGTTTTATGTGCAGCCTATGGTTTAAAGTATCCTAGACTTGTTTCAACACTTTGCTAGGGTGATGAGAACAAAAAGAGTTTACTCTAAATGGGTCTATGGGCTGCTTGCTTGTTTAAGTATCTAAAGGACCAAAGAGTCTATAAGAGTTTGCTAGACTATCATGTACTCAGTGTCCCACCATCTCCCGCTATGTTAGTGAGCGATGGGGTAGGTCTATTGGATAGTAGCCTAGAGTTTGGTAAAATAGTAAGGCTTACTAGAGGTTAGTGGAGTCGCCAGGTGGATTATCAGTTTTTTTGAGCTATACTTGTATGGTCCACCACCAATATTGACAAAAACCAATCTAAGGGAGTGTTTTGGGATTTTTTGAGTTTTATGTGCCTACAAGGTTTGGAAGAGTTTTCTATAACTGACTCATCATTTTGCTAAGATGGTGAAAGAGCTATTTTCTACCCTTCAGACAATATCTAAGTTTACTAAGCTTGATTGAGACTTCAGGAGTTACTAAGGTGTACTTAGATTGTCACTAACTCGGAAGGTCCTACTGTGAGTGTCACTATGTTAGTGAGCAGTGGGATAAGTCAATCAGATAGTATTCTTAAAGGTCTCTAAAGATGAGGGAAACTAAGCTTTTAATCACTCAGTGTCCCACCGTGATCGCCATTATGTTAGTGAGCGGTGGGATAAGTCAATCAAACAGTATTCTTAAAAATAAGGGACTTCTAGAGTTCTAAGGTGTCCTTAGATTGTCACTAACTCACAGTCCCACCGTGATCGCCATTATGTTAGTGTCCCGTGATTTGGCCGATTGGCTAGCCAAATGACGATGTAACATCAAACCAAGCTTTGGAGCCCAAGGACCTAGCCTTCCTGGACTCAGAGAGGGCTCTCTCTATATGTGTAAAAGATATCGGTGTGTTTGCTTATGGTGTTCTGATATTAGGCTAGTTATGAAGTGAGTTTTTGATTTTTGGTTTTTAAGTTTGTGAGGGATAAAACTGATCAAAGATATAAACTGGATAACAAGATGTAGATAAACTGGGCTATGGGGTCAAAAAGGTCAAGGAAGCTATCAGATGATGATGTAAGGCTGCTGTAGGGCTGATTTGATTCAAGGTAGAAAGGATCTTTAGGCAAAATGGAGTAAATGGACATCAAGTTTGTGAGAGACAAGGGATTTCAAGTGTAACTAGTTTATAGCAGACATAAACATGTTATAGCAAGCCATTAATCATGCTAAATGTAACTATGAGCTAATTAATACATATAAATCAAACATTCCAGCCATGCATAGAAGTATAAGACCTTCTAACTTCGGGAAATGGCTATCAGACTTTGGGGAAAACACATAAGATGGACTAACAACTCAGAAAACTATGCCGGAACGCCTAAACACAGTCTCTAAGTTATTGGGCACTTGGACAAACAAGCTTTCATAGTTTTAGGCAAAGGGCTAGATCGGGACTAGGCCTCCTTGGTTCAACAAGATGATAAACTAATCAGTCAAAGAGATAGTTTCATGGATAGAACTATGGACAGCTTATAGGTAAGCAGGGCACACCATACATCCTACTCAACATGCATAGAACTTATGAATAAAACTAGCAAACAGAATCCTTAAGTTACTAAAGAGCAGTTAAGAATTCTTTAGTATAACTAAGGAAGAAGAAAACATAAAGCTATGAAGATTCAGGAATTTTGAGGTGCCTCCATGGGCATATCTCAAAACTAATCTCTACTGATCTATAGCAGCAAGAAGCATGTATCATGAATGAAAACTAGAAGACAACAACAAATCAAGAAAAACTATACCATTCTACCATGTCATGGAATCCATCAACAATCCTTCATCATTCCTCAAAAGCATCCAAGAGGCAGTCCAAAAATCATAACACAAGTATGTTCTTCAAAGCTCATATGACCAATATATTGATTCTTCTCTCAAGTTCAGCCTCTGTTTTACAATGAAGCCTTGCGGAATAAATAGGCTTGAGGGAGGAAAACGTCATGGAGCAACTAGCTATCCCATTGGACAAGTCAAAATATCTAAACTTGTCCTTGAGGCTTTGCAAAGCCCAAGGCACAAAATATTCCATAAAATATCTAAAAAATGCTAAAAACGGAAATTATATTGACTTTGTAACATTTTCCAAGTGCAAAAATAGCTAAACGCACATTTGGAAAAAGCAGATTTTTGAGGTTCAAAAATTGCAAAAATACTTCAAATTTACATCAGAAAAAGGTCCCCTGACTTGCTGGAGACAAATGGCAGCCTTCCTGGTGTCGAAATGAGGCTCATGATAGCTCGTTGGAAAGCTTTATGTGTCTACTTTCCGGTGCAACTGAAATCACCTCAAGCTGATGCCCAGAAGTGCTCCAAAACTATACCTACGTGTAAAAAACCAGGAAATAGCAGACTGCTGATATGAGGGGCAGAATGTGCAAAAAGCAAGCATTTTTCGCCAATTTGAGGGGGCGAATGATCTCCAAATGTTCTGAAAATCGCTGGTGACCTGCTCATAGAATTATGGCATCCATTGGTATCATCCTCCTCCCTTGACAACTCCTCAAACTGAAATGGCGAAATTATGAGTTTTCGACCAAAAACCCAAAAAATGCCAAAAAACAAAAAGTTGCCGAAATGGGCCCAAAATTGGCACGCATGACCCTCAAGGGTCCCTAGCAACATGCTCCGAAGCTGAGGCCAAAATATCAAGTGCTGATATGTATTTCTTATCTTTCCGTGCCGGGCACTTCCTCTTTAGCCTCCTTGTTCATCACTGTCATTCTGCTGCTCGGTCTCAATTTCCTGCTCATTCTATTGCTCAAGTTGTTTCCCTTATCATCAATTCGCTTCTGCCTAGCACTCTTCTCTTCTTGCTCTTGCTGCTGTCCTTGATCATTATCCTTATGCTGCTGCTCAAACTGCTGAGTTTTTGCTGTTCAGCACTCTCTTCCTCTGGTTCCTACTGCTGCTCATCTTCACCACTGTCATGTTGCTACCCCTCATCTTCAGTTTGCTGCTTCCTGAAACATTGCCTTTCTTCTTTTGTATGTAACTCAATGAATCAATTCAAAACCATAACACAGTCAAACAAAAGGTATCTATATAGTCAAAGGTTACTGTGTTTATAGAAATGGTGACAGAGCTTGAAAGGTTTTTTGATGTGGTAACAAAGGTCTTGTAGCAGTCAAACAATCAAGGCTCTTCTTACAATGAAACCTTGCTCCCTTTGGTGTGCCTTTCAACTAACATTTTAGTGATAAGCATAGAGGCAGTCAAAATGTAATGCACAGCTGAATGTTTTTTCTGAGTTTGGATAAGGTCATCCAGTTCCTTGTGTTTTGGTGTGATTACAAACAATCCTGTAGGAGTCAAACAATAAAAACTCCTCTTATCCAAATCAATGCCCTTGTGTTCACTTTTCTTCATACAAAGTTTGACAATACCTCCAAATGGCGAGCTACAGCTTTATACATTACTTCTGCTTTATGAAACAAAAGAGAAACATTGTCTTTGCTTTTTACTACATTAAGGAAAACATTTTGAAAATGAGAAAACACCTAATAACAATCACTGCTATCATAGAAATAGGCCCATTGTTTTCATTTTCCAAACTTTGTGTTTCTACTTCTGAGCAATGCCTCTACCTTTCATCACTGTTATGGCTTTGTTAATCATTTTTATGCTGCTCTTATGTTTTTGGCTGCCATAATGTTCCTTTTAAAACATTGTTTGATCAATGTAAATTTGTCCCAAACTGTGCAACATGTTTTCTTTGGTATTAGGCCTCTGCTCCTAGGTAAATACTGCTCTTTTTCCTTGTATGTCCCTCAACAATAAACTGAATTCTCCATCTTTATTTGCCTTGTGAAGTGTTCTTCCCTTTGAGAAGAAGGAGCATCTCCTTGACAGGCATCTATATCACAAACATCCTTCTGAAAATCATCATTTGATCCACTGTGCCCAGTGGCAACAGCATTACCTCCACAAGACCAATTCATATCAGGTACAGAACCTTCTGAGCTTGTCATTCTTCTATGGCCTTTCCGAAAGTTATCATGGAGTTGAAATTTCCAACACCTGATGTAGAAAAAAATTTTATCTTTCCAAACTGCTTCCAGTAATAGAGAATTTATACAAGAAGCTTCTGCAATTTTCTCAGAGATTCTAAGCCAGTTCAATCTCACTAAAAGAACTCCACGTGAAAGAGTACCCTAGAGACTCCAAAAGAAACTTGGCCTTCTTGTAGATCCACAGATGCCTCAGATTGGACACAAAGAAGGAGACTCGGATGGCTTTGTCTTAACTGCTCAACGAACCAGATCAGTAACCAAGAATTAGATGAAGTGCCAAGCCCTCCTCCTCAGACTTTGACTAGAACAGAGCTCATAGCAAGATAGATCAATCTTGTTTCAAGAAAACATCAAGAAGAACTTCGAATTTTCCAAAAAAAAGCCACCAAAAGCTCTTCCTTCCGTAAGATATGTGTATTAGTTGTTGATTTCTGTAGTAATGAATTCAAACATGTTGTAGGTTTCTCGTTATCCAGGTTTAATCGAATCCCAACAGTGACATTAAATCTTTTTGAGCTGTAGGTGGAAGTACAAAGAACACCTCCAATCTTTAAGCCTTCTGCATAATATCATTAGGCCATTTGATCCTCACATTGGGAGGGGGCAGAAACTTTCCCTAGTAATTGGATATCTGCCACACAGGTTGTGCCCATAGGAAATGCATAGAAGTTTTTTGAAAGTAAGGTGTGAGTTGAAGACAAACGTGGGGACCAAATAAGCAACCTTCCAAACTGGTTTGTTGAGAGATTATCCATGTACAAGTCTAACTTGAAGCATTCATCATCACTTGCAATTTTTTGCTCAGATCTTGTTGTTATAACTACCTCTCCCTCAGGAATCTTCAAACTGTTCTCCTGCTCAAGTGATTTGATGTACTCTAACTCAAAAGGAGACTTTGCATGGAAGATAATAGGGAAAATGGGGTTTTCTTGAATATTGATGGCAATATTTGCATTGAGGGTTTGAGTAGCTATGGAAAGAGTTTTTGAAGGTTTTTGAGTGAATTTCTTGACCATTTCTACAGGAGTGCCGCGGGCTGCTACAGGCGCGTCGCGCAGCAGTGCATTCCTTTGTAAATTTTGTGCACAGGCGCGTCGCGCACTTTTCCAGGAGTGTCGCGCAAGTTTGCAGTCCATTTTGAAGGCCTTCCCGGTGTCGGAATTGGGCGCGAGATGGCTCGTTGGAAAGCTGTGGAAGTCTAATTTCCAGAAAAACTTTAATTTTTTCATTTGGTGTCCATTTGATCCTTCAAAAATTGATTTTCCCAACACTGGTCAAAACTGGTGAATCCTGGTGCAGAAATGCATCGAGCTGTTTGTAGGCCATTTTTGAATGCCTTCCCGGTGTCGGAATTGGGCACGAGATGGCTCGTTGGAAAGATGTGGAGGTCTAATTTCCATAACAACTTGAATTTTTTCATTTGGTGTCCATTTGATCCTTCAAAAACTGACTGTCCCATCACTGGTCAAAAAATGTGTATGCTGGTGCAGAAAAACATAGCGTTGATTGCAGGCTACTTTTGGATGCCTTCCTTTTGTCGGAATTTGGCCCGAGATGGCTCATCGGAAAGCTATGGAAGTATAATTTCCATAAAAATTTGAATTTTTTCATTTGGAATCAATTTGGTTGTTCAAAATCTGACTGTCCCATCACTGGTCAAAAGGATAAATCCTGTTTGTTTTGTTTCTTTGGTGACAATTTTAACACCGAAATTCAAACTTTGAATAATGTCCGGATGACATATAGACCATTCTCTGCCACTTTTTCAATCCTTGATGTTGATATTCATTATGTAAACCCCACTTCAAAACTGTTTAAAAAACCTGAAGACTGCTTTGTTTTTGAAAGGATAGGGTTTATATTGTCACCATGCTTTGACAGTCTCTGTCTCCAACTTGCTTCTTCAACCTCTTTCTTACTGCAGGTGCCCGAATTTGCTGAAATTATTTGGATTTTAATCATGGCTCTTTGATTAAGAAAGGCACCCCTTTTCAAAATGCTTCTTTGCTTGTAGGTGCTTCATCAGCCTTTTCTTCCACTATAGGTGTCAAACTTTGCTGCAGTTTTTCATAGTTTGCCATGGTCTTTTATTTAAGAAGGGCACCCTTTCACTACATTCTCCTGCTTGTAGGTGTATCATCTATGATATCTCTGTCTTTTTAAATAATGAAAAAGCTGATTTGTTTCAAACCCTCCAAACCCTGACAGTATGTCAAATGACTTCTTTGCCTATTCATAAACTTGTATACCTATTTGCAATGTCTTTTGGGAACTAATCTTGAATTGCCTCCCATCATTTGTGATGTATATTTGAAAGGAGAAATTTTAAGAACCAGGAAGAACAGGTCCCTTTGAAACACAGTTAGCATTTCCTTTGACCAGTGCATTGATCCTTTTTTGTAACAAAATCATTCCAAGGTTCAAAACTGTCCACTGCTTGACACTTTTGGTGATATTTTTAACAAGGAAAAGCCACTCAAGACTGTTGAAGAGCATTGAAAGCTGTTTTGTCATTTTGAAAGGAGGTGATTTGTCTTCTCCCAACTTATTTGATAGTTTCTGCTTCCAGGTGATTCATAAGCTCCTCCTTTGATTGTAAGTGCCATATTTTAGTTGCATCCATTCATACTATCTTTCTCTGTTTCCTTGAAAGGAACTTTTTTAGACTTTTTGGAATGTGACAGTGAGGTGTTGTTTGACCCCTTATCCTAAGGAAACTGCCCTCTTTTTGTATCAATGGCATGCATATTCAAATTGTCTCCTGTCCACCATGATGTATAGTTTGAAAGACATTTCCATATCAGTAGGAAAACCAATACCTTTTGAAACATAAACACCATCTGTTGCCTGTGTAATGACTTTTGCTTTCCTTATTTGTCTCTTTCCATTGCATCTTTGACCAACCAGCCTTTAAAAACAGTCAATGCCTTGGCCATCTACTCATGAATGAAGGAGGCCCTTCACTTGGCAAAGTATCTGAAGATTGTTTGATAAGGCTGCCTGACAAGGGTTTTGCTTGGATAGGATGGTAAGCAAACAAACCTGAAAACATTAATACTTTTACCTCTGCCTGCAATCACTATTGTGCTTCAGAAAAACCCTAGTCAAGGTGTCACTGTCTCACTATACTGCTCTTTGCTGAGGGGAACTGAAATGTCACTATTTGCCTTGGTCAACTTATGACAAATTATTTGAAAGATAATCTCTGTGAGTAGAGAGGTTAGCATGCTTTGAAAAAAAACCACCTTTTCTTCTACCTGTGTAATGACATGATTTGTCAACATTTCTTCAATTTGGTCTTGTTGAAATAGCAGGCTGCTTATGATTAGAATTGTTTCACTAATGATATGTCTCTCCAAGGTTTTAGCAATTCATATGATTTGAAAACTTCAAAAGACTTCCTTTACACGACCAAAACTCTGTTTTCCCTATTTTCCCTTGAATCTCAGAGTACTTCTGACTCTAGCTCCATGAGGATCATTACTTACACTCGTAAAACCTTAGGGAGTCTGTTTTTCACCTGTTTGGGCAAAGAAAACCCGGGATTTTGCAATCCTTAAACAATATTGGCTGTGCTTCTTTGTTTGGGATGGTTGGGGAGGCACCTAACCCTCTGCGTGTAAATGAAGGAGGTTCTTGGCCATGACAAATTTCCAGTTTGCTGTGACAGTGGTGTCTTTCTCTTACTATGATTCTCATGCTGAAAGGAAGCTGCAAGGTCTTGATGAGAAACTCTCTGTCTTGCAGATATATCTCAGGCTCATTTTCACATTTGAGAAGTAGCTGTTATTCTAAATGTGCATTCAAGAATTTTCTCCTGAGATGAAGTTATATGTCCTGTCTTTGTAGAATCCATAAAACACTATGAAACACTTAATAATCAGCTTGAGACTGTGGTTTATGTAGTGCTGAGACCTAGGGGTGTGTAAGTGGCACGACTTAGAGTTGTTATCAATTTCATTTGCAGAGTGAGAGGTCAGTCATGATTGGTCTGTAGAAGATGGAGGTTTTTTGGCCTTTTGATGGTTTCCAAGGGTAAAATGCCTTAAAGCGCCACTTCCTAACATAGGGGAGGCTTTTGAAACAGACTTGGACTTTCCTTTTAAAGCTGATGGGAAGACCAATAGGGCTGAAGCTGGATAGGATAGTGATAATGAGTTTTGACCTTGACATGGGTGAACTGAAAAGTAGGAGGGCGAAAAAAATTTTATGAGGGTTTTCTAGATGACAGATTGACATATGGAATTCAGCTTCTAGAAAACTCAGCTATGGATCTAGTCATCACCAACAAGTGAAAAATACTGATCACTAACAAGGTAGGCACAATTTTTTTTTTGAGCATATGTCATAAGAACTGGTCATCATAAAAGTTTACAAGCAGCCTTTTTCACTACTTGATAAAGTACTTATGCTATCATATTAACTAGGAGAAAATTATTTAAAGTACAAAGTGTTTTTAGTTAAGAATCATGATCATTTTTTAATAAATGCTAAAGTTTTTTTTTGAATTATGAAGGAGTGCGGAAATCTTTAACGTTGCTTGGATATGATTACCCTTTCCGCCATGATCCTAAATGTCCTTCACTTATGGTGATTACCTCACTTAGCCATTAAAAATGTCGCCGCAAGTACCAATCCCGCACGATTCTAAACATGTCGCGCATCTACAGCTATTTTGGTGGGATAAATCAATGATAAGACAGAAGGGATGGTGGATAGTTGATCCCTATCTATAAAGAGTCAAGTTTTCCGGTATTGCATGTGAATTTCTTGACTGTTCATAACTGTTAAAGCAGAGATGCCGCCTATTAGATGTGAACCTTCGTCCCTTAGTGAGGTAGATCAGACTGCCGAGTTTCACAATATTCTTGCACTATTGCGAGACTCGAGATTTCTTCCATTTTTGCAGAAATTCAACGGCCACAACAGTAAAGTGGCCCTACAATTCACAAAGAGTTTTAAAAATGGTCGTGTAAATATTGGGCCCCTGAAATTTCAAGTCACGGAAAAATCGATAGCAGCAGCGACGGGCTTGCAGAACACTAGTGTGCAGTACTTTAAAAATCAGAAGCTCGAGAGGAAGCACTGGTAGTGTTTCTTCATTGATAAGGACATGAAGGTAGACTAGAAGAAAGTAGTTTTGTGCAGCACCCTTTTGGGACAGTGGCGGGACCTCCTTTTCATTCTCCAGAAATTCGTGACTTGTGAAGGAAAGTACTCCCTCACCTTTGTGTATCATTTCAGGATGCTGCAACACTTCGAACCCAGCCGACACGTCCGGTGGAGGATGGATTTCACTTAAATTTTACTTAAGAGTTTAGAAAAGATGGCCAAGAGTGTGCAGGGCACATGGGCGGACCAGGCCGATAAGAAATTATATCACCACAGCCTGATCAAAATCTTGGTCCAGAAACAATTGGAAATTAAGGGCATGACCTAGAAGGAGTTGTTGAAGCAGCTAGATAAAAATCCCTCTACATTAAAGAAGACAGTTGTTGAAAAGAAAACAGAGACCCCCGCCAGCACAAGCAAGGGTCCAAATGTAAAGAGAAGTCCTTCTTGCACCAGTGCAAGAAGGAAACAAACCGGGAAATCAGCAGAAGAAAAGGGCCCATCTCCAAAGAAACAGAAGACAGCGGGTACACCTGTTGAGGAAACTCCTCTGATGCCACCTTTGCATGAACAGACCCCCGAAGAAGCCGATTTGCTGTCAGTCCTTGCGGATGCAGCAAAATCTGTGGAAATTGAAGATGACACTCTGTTGGCCGACTTTATTAAGGGCTGGAAAAAGAATGAAGAACCTGGTGTAGAACCACAGTCCCCACAGAATGTTGAATCCCCACCTGCACCAGTGTAAGACGAACCAGTACAAGAAGAACCGACACAAGAAGAAGAAGAACCAGAAGAGCAAGAAGAAGAAGAAGAACCGGAAGAGTTAGAAGAAGAAGAAGAACCGGAAGAAGTAGAAGGAGAAGAAGAAGAACCAGAAGAGCAAGAAGAAGAAGAAGAACTGGAAGAGTTAGAAGAAGAAGAAGAACTGGAAGAGGAAGAAGTGTTTACTCAAACCCCAAGGGATACTGAGGTCGCTAAACAAAAAATAGCCCCTATTGAGATAGAAAAGGAAGAAGATTCGGTAACTCCTGCTGCTCGGATAGTCGAGCTAGAGCATCTAGTACAGAACTTAGATCAGCTCGTAGCTAAAGCATAGGAGGAAAAAGAACAGAATAAAGAAGAATTCACGGCGGAGATTCAGAAGAAGAAAGGAGAAGTCAAGGTATGGAAATACCATGCTTCACAATGTTTCAGACGACTTAAAAAGGTGACAAAGAAATTAAAGAGCAGCAAAAAGACAAAGTCTGAAAAACTGCAGACTAATCATAGTATGTCGGAGCAGGAGTGAGCTGGAACGCTCGAAATTTTGAAGGTTTTTTGCAGAGGTAAAGAGTTGTGTGAGGACACACAACAGCTTAGGTATGGGAGGATGTTAGCCCCCTAATTTTCTCTATTTTTACCATTTTCCCCTTCCTAAATTGTAACCATTTACCTCTGTTTCACCTCCTTTATGTACCCTCATCTTGCACCAATCCAAGCATGGTGACACATTTCGTATAAACCTTTATTCTTCATGTTTTAATTCAATTTAGCATTAATTAAATATTTATTACATGATTTCTTATTTCTAAATCACTTTTGTAACTTATCGATATCTCCAAGGTTATTTGATGGTTAAAGTGTTTATCGTGACAGCTGATCTTAGTACAGGACCGGATCTTGCACCATTGCCAGCACAACAGGTCTTCACGGCAGATCCAACCTCCTCGATCACCGCCTCGTCTTGAACCACTTTAGCCACGACAGCAAATGATTCAAAGGCAGCCAAGACTAATCCGTGAAGGGAAAAAGTTGGTTAGCTACAGCCAGTTTTGCAATATCGTCTTATCTTGAAGGCCGAAACTAAATTCTGCATTTTGTTATGAATTAGTTGAAAATTTTTTTTTTTCCTTCGGCCAACAGATCTATATAATGTAAAGTGTAAATAGGACTTAAGGAGAAATTTGGGAGCAGATTTTTTTTAGAGCGAAGTTGATAGGCAGTAACCGGTCATTTTTTTATCGCCTGAATCTGGGCTAGACATTGTATCAACGCATGTATTCACGTCAATAAATTAATAAAAGGTTTTTCTGCCTCATGTTTCAGAAATTATGTTTTTGTTTTTAAGTTGATGAATTAACTGGTTTACTCAGCACCATTTTAACTTAAAAAGGGAAACGCGCTGGTTGGTTAGGGCCCAGCCAACCCAGCACATTTACCCTATTTTCTGTTTCCTGTAATGTGTGTTTAAATTATTAAAGTATGATTTAACTTTCATCACATGTATTCATGTCTTGTTGAAAATGGATCTGTCGTGTGAAGTAGTTACATTTTCTTTCCCTGCAATTTACTTTCCTGCATTTAATTTCAAATTGGATTTCCCTGCCTGGTCTAAGCAGGAGAAACAAACCTGCACCAGTGCACATTGGTGTGATATTTATTTTTCCTGCAATTTTGTTTATTTGGTTTTCCACTACCTGGTACAAGCAAGAGAAATGAACCTGCACCAGTGCACGTTGGTGTGATGCAGCAAGTTTCCTTAATCTACTTTCTGCGATTTTCTTTCTTTCTTTCTTTAAACACTTACGACATGATAAATTATTGTTTCTTTACTTTTGCATTTTGTTAAGATCGGAAACATTCACTTTTATGTGTGCAATTTGATTCGATAGTAAACTAGCACTTGAAATAATTGAACACTTGTTTTAAGGATTAAAAGCTAACTGTAGGAAGCTCTTATCCAGTACAAGAACCAGTTTCTTGCCACAAGATCTGAGTGCTTTGAACCTTGAAAAGTTTGAGCCCTTGCATGAAGTAAAAATCCTTCAGTAAAGACACTATTTATACCTTCTACATAATTCTTTGATCCTGCACTAGTGCAGGACAGATTAACGCAAGAAGGAAATATCTACGGAAGCAGGTTTAAGGGCCCATCTAACAAGACTACCAAAGTGTCTCTGTTAAGGGAAAACACACACTCAGTAGATAAAACAACCATTAGTGGGATTGATTTCCTTTTATCTTTAATTCTCTCTTGCAAATGCATACTTTCTCGTTCCAGTCTTAGATTATTTTTGATGGTTCAAGTTGCCTTCTTCTCTTTTGATTTGATTCTGCAATCTTTCCGTTAAAGAAAGTAGGGATTTACATTTGAAATATTCATACCATATTTGGCATTGCCTGTGCTTCGTCTCTATGTTTACGAATCCCCCGGGTTGACAAATTAAGTGTTGAGGAGTTTTCTTAAGTGTAATTCATGCACCCAACAAAGGGAAGAAACCCTTGGTGACTATTTTGTGGAATATGAATCTCAATCTCAAAGGTTCAAGGAGCATTTGAACTTTCAATATTTTTTTCGGATCAAGGATGGAAGGAGATCCTCCAATCACCATAAAAGTGGAGGGTACATGCAGAACCAAGATCTACAGTGCACTATGGGCAGATTCTTTTTGCCCTCTTATGATGGATCGCCCAAGTTCACAGCTAAGGCTTGGGTAGAGAAGTTGGATACTTATTTCCAACTAAATAGAGTTTCAAAAATGGAGGCTATCAAAATAGCAACACTACACCTAAAAGGTGAAGCACATGAATGGTGGTTTCATGGCCTATCTACACTTGGGCATGCTAGTGTCACTTAGGGAAAATTTTAGGGGCTAATATTCACAAGTGGGCTATTTTTCCATGCTTTTTCCAAAAAAAGGATTCGTTAATTTCCATTTTTTCTAAAAATTATTCGCCCAAATTTTATAATATAAAACTGTTTCACCTTAAAATTTGCCAAATTTTATATAGAGACTATATAAAATTATTAGAAATTTGAATAATTTTACAAAAAAAATTCCAAACATTTTAAAATTTGCATGCTATGTGCCAGTGAGATTCGCCAAGGTTTCTAAACTTTAAAAGAAAATTCCATCCTTAAAATTTTCCCTGGTGTCACTTCTTATGCAGACTTCACCGGGAGGTTGGTGGAGAGATTTGATCCTAGGAATCCAGAAGAACATTTTGTTGAGCTAACTAAGCTCAAGAAAACATGAGATCCAGAGACTTATATCCCTGAGTTTCTAGTGCTTTCAGTCATGGTGTCTGACCTCACTATGACTAGGAGAGTGTGCATGTTCATTGATGGGTTGTGTTATCACCCAAAAACAAAATTCTCAAAACATTGTATGTAAACTCTATTTTTTATCATGGTCTCAAATAGGTCTGAAATTCATATTAAGTTTTTGTTAAGGGTAGGTCATAGTTTTTATAGGTTTAAAGATCATCATTTGATTTCAAATAAAGTCCTTAGAGGTCCATTCCATGATCAAATATTTACATTTTTCATTTAGAGGTCATTCCATTAAGTTTCGGGCTAAATTTCTACAATTAGACAAGAATACTCCATTTCATAGAGTCGTTAGTTCAAAAAAGAGGTTTTGTGCTACGAAAGCGCTGCTACTTTCGTAGCGCAAATTGTGAAAAATACACTGTGTGCACTACGAAAGCGTGGTTTCTTAACTGTCATGTCAAGTAAGCTAGAATTTGTCAGAAATCTGTTAAGAAATGATAGGAAAAGGGTACGGTGAGTCAGTTAGAGGTCAGATTCAAAGTAATTACTCATCTCACAACCATCATCATCATGATAGGGGCATCATTCAGTTGTAAGATGAGATTTCAAATTTTAAAATCTTGCCTAATTCAGTCATTCTAGTTTTTATTTGCCTCCACACAACTATTTAAGCTCTGAAGTAGTAAAGTTAAGCCTGTGGTTGTTCTATACCAAGGATATCTTCACTATAATCAAGCGAGGATGTTCCTTTTTCTCAAGCGAGGTTGTTCTATGTTATCAAGCGAGGTTGTTCATTCATAATCAAGTGAGGCTATTTTACTGATTCCAGAGAAGCTGACAGGTTTTTTAAAAAGGAAGCATGGCAGAGGAGAAGAAGGTCCACAGAGGGGGACATTGTCTAAGATATGAGTTTGAGAATGTAAATGCTATTGTTGAGGATCAAACAGTGATGGAGGCTTTTAGCAAAGCAGGATGTCTCAGATTTTGTGAAAAGCTGCAGGGTTGCCACACTCAAGTGTCTAAAGAGTTTGCCTTACACTTCAGTGGAAAAAATACCAAAATTGGGATGTTAAATGTGCCATTCACACTTGAGATCATTGTTTCTATGACAGAAATACCAAAGGGGCAAGAGACTTGGTTTAAAGGTTTTAAGTTTGACATGGAACCATGCAAGGAATTCATGAAACCTGAATATGCATATATGGACTTGAATAATGCAATACCTAGGAGTTGCATCAAAGATACCTGTTGGCGACAGATGTTGTCGCTCCTAGAGACAGCCTAGAGTTGCCATAGACCAGTGCCTAGGACATCTTATCATAGCAAGGAGCATTTAATATGACTTGGGTGTCAATCCTAAAGCTCTCCTGCTATCTCTTGTAATATAAGGAAATTGATTTAAATGGGACCAGAATCTATAGAAACTGTCACAGAGAAAGTATTGTTTCAGAGACAAGATGCAAAGTTCCAATACAAAAGCATCAAATAGTTAAGAGACAATTTACTGTAAAGAGGGCCGATTCAAATAATATGCCACAGAAATCAGATATCAAAAGGTGTGTGCGGTGAAAGAAATGTTAAGAAGATATCAGTTAACCTTGATCTGGTACCCAGATACACAACAGAGCCACATGTGGGCTTATCAATCTAAGAATCCACATATGACAATGGTGTTTTAAAAGCACCCTCCCAAAGCAACTAATATAGCAGAAATATGGATGAAATGCATATGAAATAGTATATCATGCCTGAGCCATATTTAAAGCGCTTGACTGATCCAAGTATGGGTATCAACTAGGATAAATCCTTACCTAAAATCAGTGAGCCACTCGCATTCCAGTACATGATACAAGAAGATTGGTGAAATGAAATAGTATATTAAACACATCAAAGAAAGTTACATACTGTGGGATACCAAAGACCAGAATCCTCTAAGACAGATAGAACTCCTCCTAAATGAGGTCCTACGGGCTTTGAGCCTTCATACAAAAGCTTTACAAAATGTATATCAAAATCCCTTTCACAGCACCATTTTCTGATAAAATTCTGGAACATTAGCCATTGGAGGAGGTGGGGGTTGTGCAACAATCTGGTGTACAAATGGAGGAAGAGGAGGAGGTGGAAGTGGAGTATGAATAACGATAGGAGTATATTGTATAACAGCCTGAGGTGTAGATGGGAATAGCTCACGGTTAACAACAGCTACTTCAGTGAATTCTTTGACTACTTCAGCCTCAGGAGTGGGGTGAAAGTTTTCTTTATCTTTGACACCTCCTCTAGGTGGGCTATCTGAATAGTATTATGTATCTCTCACAGTGGAGTCGGGATTTTCCATTGGGATTTCTTGAGAAGAAGAGGACGGATAATCTTCTATAGAAAGCTCAGGGATTTCAGCACGGGTTGACCTCTTCTCTTTCCAAATTCTTCTATGTATGATATTTTCTGGGTTAGACACTGAAGGGGTCTTTGGATGAGACGTATCTGACCTCAAATGTGGCTTACGAGGAGCCAGGACTATAAATAGATTTATCAAATAACAACAGTGGAGTCGCCAAGGTGAGAGATATACAACTCTTCAACTCTCTGTGCTCACCTAATTAGAGAGTGAATATGGTTTGTCTAGGCCCAGGGAAGCTGATTTTCTTAAATTCGATCCCCGGCAACGGCGCCAGAAAGATTTTGGCGACAGATGTTGTCGCTCCTAGAGACAGCCTAGAGTTTCCATAGACCAGTGCCTAGGACATCTTATCATAGCAAGGAGCATTTAATATGACTTGGGTGTCAATCCTAAAGCTCTCCTGCTATCTCTTGTAATATAAGGAAATTGATTTAAATGGGACCAGAATCTACAGAAACTGTCACAGAGAAAGTATTGTTGTACAGACAAGATGCAAAGTTCCAATACAAAAGCATCAGACAGTTAAGAGACAATTTACTGTAAAGAGGGCCGATTCAAATAATATGCCACAGAAATCAGATATCAGAAGGTGTGTGCGGTGAAAGAAATGTTAAGAAGATATCAGTTAACCTTGAGCTGGTACCCAGATACACAACAGAGCCACATGTGGGCTTATCAATCTAAGAATCCACATATGAAAATGGTGTTTTAAAAGCACCCTCCCAAAGCGACTAATATAGCAGAAATATGGATGAAATGCATATGAAACAGTATATCATGCCTGAGCCATATTTAAAGCGCTTGATTGATCCAAGTATGGGTATCAACTAGGATAAATCCTTACCTAAAATCAGTGAGCCACTTGCATTCCAGTACATGATACAAGAAGATTGGTGAAATGAAATAGTATATTAAACACATCAGAGAAAGTTACATACTGTGGGATACCAAAGACCAGAATCCTCTAAGACAGATAGAACTCCTCCTCACTGAGGCCCTATGGGCTCTAAGCCTTCATACAAAATCTTTACAAAATGTATATCAAAATCCCTTTCACAGCACCATTTTCTGATAAAATTCTGGAACCCTTACTCTGTCTTTCTTCCCGTTTTTTATAGAAGAAGGAGAAGAAAAACTCATAAAAGAAGTAGGTGAAAACATTTAATTGTTTCATTAAAAAAAAATGGTGAAAACATTCGCGCCCATACTATTTGATGGCTATGAAATGCTAAATGTACTTGACAATCCGCTTGCAGGAATAAATGCACTGAGTAGAGAATCTCTTCAGGAACTTAGTATAGAGATACATCCCCCTGAACATTCTGTCCTTTCCTGAAGAAAATCTGGCTGAAACAAAACCTTGAAAGCATTGTTTTTTGTGCTTTGTACTCTCTGTCTTCCAACTTTGAATTGGAATTTAAATTCTTCGATGCCGGACACTGTATTCCTTGATTTTTTCATGGATATTTCTTCGCTTCTCCATTAATTTCTCCATCTTCTTGATCTGTGTTTTGAATGGCTCCGGAGGGTTTGATAGATCTCGACATCCTGTCTCATTGATTAAAGGCGTGTCGTGAACACTTCTCAGATCTTCCTTCATTAATATAGCCTCAGGAACTCTGTCCCTGGATGTGTTCTTGGCCTCTGTCATGAAAGCGGTCAATTTTGGTCATTCTTTGTCATTGAATTCCTGCAAAACCCATGAATTCGTTAGAAAAACAAATGCACGGGAATGGCAATGCAATGGAGATAGCCATGCGACGAAGCGGTAATGATAATATGGTGGAAGAAAGCAGGGTGGCGGTGAAAACACAGCAGAACAATGGTGGACGGACTGAGCAGAGATTTCTTCGTGGAACATCAAAACATGACATATGAACAGAGTATATAAATGGTGGAAGAGAAAGTGATTGACGCGTGGAAAAATGACGTGGAGGGAGGCTTGGTCAACAGTTGGTTGTTCGAATGATCTGGGCCGCACAATCTCAAGGCGAGATCAACGGTTAGAAATGCATGGGTGAGCGATGGAATGGCGGGCCTAGGGTACTATGCACTGGGACTAAAATTCGCGCAACTCGGGAGAGCGGTAGCCGTTGGATGGAGTGCTCAGGATCGGACGGTTATTACAAATATCGCGCTACGACTCTGACCGAAAGATAATGCGCGATGGGCAGCGGTATTGAAGTCGTACACCGGGACACGCGGTGTGCACTGAATGGAATCGCTAGGATTTGAAGAATACTGCCTGCCTTCGGAAGGCGGTGCGATGAAAACAGGCTGGTTTTTGCAATGAGAACACGCACGGGGGCCACCAGGATAGGCAGGATGTGGACCGTTGATCTAGGTGAAATCGGACGGCTTAGAGTGCGCCTGATAGCCATATACAGTAAGCATTTTTCAATTTGGCTCATGGTCTAGCTCCTGCGTTACGTGGAGAACAAAATGAAGGGGGCTGAGGCCGGAAGGGGCTAGGACCGATATATTTGCAAATATGGACTTTAGCCATTTAAAATGCGATTTTGAAGCTAAGAGAGAGCAACGATAGACAGCTAAGGAACTTTGCAAGACAGGGCAAAGGAATTAGATGATTTAAACCAGATGGTCCATGGAAATTTTAATGGGGAGATGATCATGATCAACAATACCTATGCTAAGTTGCTATTCAAAGATACTTTACATGTGAAGGCAGGTACCATAAATTTTATACTTATCATTTCAAGTTGCTACTGCATTTCACAGGTAGGATATCATTAGACTTGCCCTTTTACTTACATAGGAGCCTTGCCAAAATGTCTGATAAAGTACAAGCCAAGTCTGATGGGTGTGAAATCTCTCTATTTCACCATGGTTTGATAAAGTTATTGGTTTTGAATGAGCTGGAGAAAATAATCAGGGATTGGTCTTCCTTTTTTTTTATGAGTGGATTTGAAATGGAAACCCTAACCCCAGCTAGAAACCCTAAGACTAAAAAGACTCCTTCACCACCACCAGCAGAGTCTAGTCAGCCTATGATTGCAAAAGAAAATAGGTTTGTAAAGTTGAAACCAAGAAAACATTTTGAGAAAAGAGCAGAGAAGACACAGGTGCTTGTTGCAGAAACTCCATCACCTGCAAAATAGAGGTTAGAAAGTGTCAAAGAGGCAAAACAAAAGCAAGTGGCCAGTAAGCAGGGAATCTAGAGAAAGACAAGAAGCCAAGCAATAGCATCAAAGGGAAAGACAGTTGTTTCAGGTATAGAAGACAACCCATTTATGAAAGGAAACTTAGATGACATTCTTCATGCAATTGATATAGAAGAATCACCCATTGTGCAAGTTGATTTCATTAGAGTGGATGAACACAAACAGAAAAGAGTTAAATCAGCTAAAAAACTTGAATTTGAGGGTGAAAATGCAGCCTTTATTTTCCAAGCAAGGAAACCTTTAACTAAGCATGCAAAGAAACTCCAAGAAGGCAATAAAGAGGTACAAGTAACTGTTGAAACAGCTAGAATCCCTGAAGAGGTGGTTGATCTCTCATCACCAATAGTGGAGCATGAAGCCAGCAAGACAATGAAGGGAAAGGAACACATGACAGAGTGTCAATTTCCTAAGGACAGGTTGAAGGTAGCAAACCAAGAGATTGCAATGATGAGAAAAATGGCCAGAAAGCACAGCATCGAAAAAATAGAGTTCAAGAGGTTGAAGGCAGTATGGGAAGGCCAAACTATTTCTAGGTCTGAGATTCCAAGTGCTGCAAAACAGTTTTTCACATGGAAAATACCAGCTATCAAAGAAGAAAAATTTATCAGAGTGATCAATACTCACTTTAGAGCCAGTAATAGAAGGCTAAGAGGCCAAGTGGAGGATTTTGAGCTGCAACTGAAACTGTCTCGGATGAACTAAAAAACCAAGGTGCAGAATGAAAAATTCAAAGGCAAAATCAAATGGGTAATGAAGAATAAACCTCATGAAATGGTGTTTTAGTTGATATGGCTATTTTTCTTGATGAAACCAATGAATTTCTAAAGTTTTGGAAAATTTTGGATTGAGTTTAGAAGAAAATCCGAACGAAACTACTGTAGCAGTGTTTTTCACCCTTTTCCATAAATTTTTGAAGGGTGGACCTGTATATTTTGGCCTAAAAATTCTAAGGAGGGTGTGTTAACTGAATATGCAGATAATCCCAAAGGAAGGAAATAAAATTGGGAAGGGAAATAAGTTAAAATTCTGCGCTACGAAAAGCGCTACAAAACTGTGCTATTTTCGTACCGCAGGTTTGTTTTTTATATTTTGGGTAGTTCGATGATTATTTTGTATAGCTGGAACTTATGGATGATTTTGAACATACGTTTTTTCAATTCTTGATAGCAAATGGATTCAAATTCATGGGTTCATGGTGGTTAAAGTGTCCCAAGAACACAAAGAATCCTAAGCCTAGAAAACAAGGGATATTTCCTAGTTTGCAGGAGATCAGCATTGAGGTCATAAAGTGCTGGAGCTTATTATTTGGATTCGACCTTATGGGAATATACTTGGAAAATAATGTAATCTAGCTTATATAAGGTTGTTATGAGTAGAGTTAATGAGTTTTAGTCCTATCTGTAATAGGACTGTTCACTAGGTTTGCAGTTGTCATTTTGTAATAAATACTATGTCACATGGTTATGCAAGGTGTCACAAAGTAGGAATTCGATGTATCTAGATGAGGATAAGGTTATCCTATGTTGTAAATGATCTATAAAAGATGAAGAAGTCGAAATTCTAAGGGTTGGACATTTTTTAGAAAAAATACTGTGGTTATTGTAAGTGACTGTTTTCAGCTTAATACAGAGTTTTCTACTTAGCCAACTCAAGATTCATGAAGAGTTCTTGTATGTTCTTGTTCTGATAGCATATTTTTAATATCCTATTGCAGTGGTGTTTTCTTATGTTACTCAAAATATATCGTTAATTCTCTGACTTCATTCATAAACAAACTGACTGTGTGTTTTAATGTTTCACATGTGTATTCCTTGACTTGAACTCTGATATGCCTTGACTTCCATGCTAGGTAGATTGTTTGGCTTTTCTAAAGCTATTATGACTCCATAAGCCCAATGTACACTTGCTAATGTGATTTACAACCATTTTATATCATTTTTATGCTTTTATCTCATATAGAGTTAGCCATCTACATACTTATCAAAAATCATAAACCCTTGATAGAGCCCTCTCAGGTTGAGGAGGCTAAGCCTCAACCAAAATATTGGTCTGAAACAATTACATGAGATTAAATTGATTGGAAGCCTATCAGGTCTGATTTTGTGATAACATGTTGGTTGAACCATTGCATGGGTTGGTGAAATCCACTAGAACAACTACGCTCCAAGAAGATATGGAGAGGGCTAGAGACCTACAACATGCTTTACCCAAGGCAAAAGCCCCTTTTTAGCAGAATTTCTCCTCTCAAACAAAGGATAATCATGAGAATTAATATCTTGATGATAATGCCCAGGGAGATCTAAGGAAAAGGAAACTTTGTTTCACTTGTCAAGAGCCATTGGTACCAGGCCACCAATTGCAGGGAAGGCACATTGTGTTGAGATATTTTTTGATGAGGAGAAGGAGACCAACAATGTAGTAGCAGGAGAAGGTGCACCACCAGCAAGAGGTATGGTGGGAGCATTTTATCCAATGGGAGGGACTCTTGCAGCTTTGCGGGGAGTTCCCAAGTATCTAACATTAAGAGTTAGAGGCACTATTAAGGGACAAATAGTATCAGTATTGGTAGATAGTGGAGCCACCCATAACTTTATTGATACTTAGTTGGTGAAGAGGAGGGGCATTCACATAGAAGACTTTGAGGGCTTCTCGATTTGCTTCTAGGAGCTAGAACCATGTAGTGTTCCAAATATGTTCCAGCATTAACCATCACTATGGGGACCTACACATTGACAGACCACTTCTTTATGGTTGATTTTCTAGACACCAATGTGATATTGGGTGTACAGTGGTTAATCACCTTAGGGAAGGTTACCACAGACTGGGAAACATTAGAGATGGAATGGACAGAGAAGGGGAATGGTAAACATTATAAAATCAAAGGCATACACACCTATCCACCCCAGATTGTCTCAGCACACAGGATGAAGGCTGATTTTCACAGAGGGGACATAGAGTGGGTAGTATAACTGTGTATTTTAGAAGAAGGGGGCAAGGATGAACCAGTACACCTAGATGTACAGTCTATTTTGGACCGTTATTCTACAATAATTGGAGATATTCCACCCAGGAGACCTCCTGACCAAGGGTTTGAGCACACTATTTAGTTGGAGCAGGGGATCCAAGTAGTGTTCACCACACCCTATAGGCATCCAAAAGCCTACAGGGATGACATTGAAAAATCCATTCAGGAGCTTTTCTCTTTAGGATAAATTTGACCTAGCACCAGTCCTTTTGCCTCTTCAGTGGTTTTTGTGAAGAAGAAGGATGGAACATTGAGGATGTGCATTGATTATAGGGCCTTGAACAAAAATACAATGAAGAATAGGTACCCAATTCCCAGGATCGATGAATTGATGAATGAGCTAAGAAGATCCAAGTTTTTTTTTAATATTGATTTGAGATCTAGGTATCATCAAATCAGAGTGAGGGATCAAGATATCCCCAAGACAACATTTTGATGCCACTATGGACATTTTGAGTTCTTGGTGATGCCTTTTGGGCTAACCAATGCTCCAGAAACATTCCAGTCTTGCATGAACCACATTTTTCATGGTCACTTGAGGAATTTTGTATTGGTCTTCTTTGATGACATTCTTATTTATAGCCGCACATGGGAGGAGCATCTACAACATATTGAGATAGTATTATGCATTCTTAAGGAGAAGAAATTCTATGCTGAGCTCTCCAAGTGTGAGTTTTGAGTCACATAGATGCTCTATTTGGGCCACATCATTGGAGTAGATGGATCAAGAGTTCATGAAGAGAAGATTCGTGCTATTAGAGATTGGCCTGAGCCAAATAATGTCACGGAATTTCATGGGTTTGTAGGCATCTACACCTACTACCGAAAGTTTGTTAAAGGGTTCTCTCAACTAGCAGCAGCACTCACAGATCTGACTAAGAAGGGAGCTTTCAGTTGGACAGCCACATTGCATATAGATTTTTATAGGCTCAACGAGGTGATGAGTAGCTTCCCGGTATTGGTTCTACCAGATTTTACCCAACCCTTTATGTTGGAATGTGATGCTTCGGGAGTGGGCATTGGAGCAGTGTTGATGCAAGGGGAACACCCCATAGATTTTGAGAGTTGGAAGTTGCTGCCACATGAGAAACTGTATCCGATATATGATAAGGAGATGTTGGCTATTATGCATGCCTTAGCCAAGTTTCAGAAATATTTGGTGGGTAACAGATTCCGAGTGAAGACTGATCACAATAGTCTTCGGTTCTTTCTTGAGAAGAAGCAACTTTAGGAGAGGCAATATAAATGGGTGAGTAAGATCCAAGCCTATGACTTTGACATTGAATATGTCAAGGGGAAGAGCGATGTAGTGGTAGATTCTCTATCTCGGAGGCCAGTAATGATATCCTTAATGAGCATGGATACAGATTGGAAGGCTTAGTTTCTAGTGGAGTATTCCAAAGACCGCTTTGCATGTGAGATCATAGATGGATAGGTGACTGATGAGACGTATAGAGTGATGGATGAGGTCATTTATTACCGATATTGAGTCTTCTTGGCTAGAGATTCTAGACTCAAGAAGAATATTTTGCAGGCATCACATGATTCACCACTTTCTGGGCATCAAGGATTCACCATGACATATCGGGCTATTCGGGAGAGATTCTCATGGAAGGGTCTCAAGGAGGATGTGCTCCAACACATCAAGGAGTGCATAGTTTTCTAGTAGAACAAAGGGGGGCACAACCATCTCATAGTATTTTTGCAGCCACTCTCTATTCTGGATGGAAAGTGGGAAATTATTTCCATGGACTTCATCACCAGTCTACCTACGGTTCAGGGTAAGGATTGTATCTTTGTAGTTGTTGATCGAATAACAAAGTATTCACATTTCTTTTCTATTTCTACATGATATACTGCTTCACAGGTAGCCGATCTATTCTTTAGAGATGTCTTTAGACTCCATGGTCTTCCAAAGACCATAGTCAGTGATCGAGATATTTGCTTCATGGGTGGATTTTAGCAGGAGATTTTTTGGTTAGTGGGTACTGAATTGACACCGAGTACCAGCTATCACCCACATATCGATGGAAAAACAGAGATAGTAAACAAGTGGTTGGAATGCTACTTGTGAAACTATGTTTCAGGGCAGCAAAGGGCATGGCTACACTAGCTCCATTTGGGGGAGTATTGCTACAACACAACCTTTCATATGTCCATTGGCATGACCCCATTTCAAGCTCTTTATGGATATGATGCTCTATCATTTTTTGATGTGATGTTTGGGGCAAGAAATGCTCCTAGAGAAAAGGAGTGGATTCAGGAGAGTGAGGATATACTCCGGGCCTTCAAGGACATCATTGCTACAGCACAAAACCAACAGAAGTTATATGCAGACCATGGTCGGATAGAGAGGTAGTTTGAGGTGGATGATTTGGTCTATCTTCATCTTCAGCCATATAGATAGTCTAAACTTAAGGAGAAGGGGGCTGAGAAGCTTAAACCTCGGTTCTATGGGCCATACAGGGTGATCTGTCGTGTTGGGGAAGTAGCATATGAGTTGGAGCTTCCCATTGGAATTAAGATCCATAACATTTCTCATGTCTCATGCCTCAAGAAGGCCATTGGACAACATTTAGTTTCCACCATGGATATCCCACCTATTGATGATGAGGGCCATCTGGTTTTGCAACCGAAGGATGTCTTGGATACTCGGAAGAGGCAGCTAAGAAACAGGGTGATTAGAGAGTATCTGATTCAATGGAGGAATCTACGTGATGAGGATGCCACTTGGGAAGGAGAGAAGATTTTGCAGCATCCTTCTTTACTGTTGCTTGAGGACAAGAAACATTTGGGAGGGGAGGACTGTAATATACCAAATTATTTTTTAGCTAGTTGGATTATTATATGTTGCTTCTATTCATAGTCTAGATGAATAAGTGGGGTAAAGAGACCTTAAATCTCTTCAGTAGGAATAAAAAACCTCTAGTATGGATGTGGATCAGTTTAGATAGTCAAAATAAAGCCACCTTGGGTGTGAAAGGGGGGAAATTCATATATACTGGGTCAAGATTGACCAAATCAACAGCACTGCCAAAGGAGAGAGTGGAGCTAGTGGGGACATCGCAGTTTTGGAGGAGGTCTTTGCATGGAAGTAACATCATAAATGAGTGGGGCCAAGGGTGAGGAAGCTCACCAAGAATATAAGGAAAGGGATGGAAGCCATGAGAGGCATTTAGAATATTTTTTATGTTTGAGTCTTATGAATTCTTGCATGCTTCAGTTGTTTAGCGGAGTTTGTTGTACTGTTTAGTACAAGGGCATTTCCAGGCGGTAATCCCACACTCTACCTCGAGGGACTTCGAGTGCCCACTCAAGAGATATATTCTGAGATTCATTTCCACCATCCAGAATTGGGCCAACCAGCCACCTTCAGCCACAATGTAGTCTCCTTCAGGAACTGCGTTATTTTTCAATGTGTTGCAGTGGATGGTTTAGAAACCCTCTTTATGACCTAGTTTCCTAGTGAAAGGAGCAGCCTTTCACCCGGAAAGCTAGGGAGGAGGAGATACAGCCATATCTTTGTTATATCAGCCATATTTTAGCAAAGCTTCAGTGATACAATGTGATTCAGCCACAGAGTTGCAGTCTGCACTTTTTTCATCTTGTTTATTTCAAGAAACACTTGTCGGGTTATCTTCGGATTGTGTTTGAGAGACTAGTTCTCCATTTTAAGGTATTTTTTAGTATCATATCAGTAGATCCACTTGTTTCCATTTTCCAGTAGTCGTAACCCTCACTAGTACTGTGGAATACATTTTTGACACTATTCAATGCATGCAATGGAGCTTTGATAGAAGAAAAGTTAGCAAATGCATGAGCAAGGTTGGTTATGCAGAGGCAAGGAAGTGGTTAAATATTGGACCAAAATTTCTTAGATAAGACTGAGACAATCAGAGATAGTGCTGAGGTTTCTTAGGAAGGGAAATAACATTAAATTTTTTCATGTTCTTGACTTAATGCAATATAAAGATAGTGGGGTTTTTAGCTGTGGCTTTCCCCATATACATCTTTGTGTTGTGCAATTGAAATTATTTCACTTTCTTGTTTATGTGATTGTGCGATCGTAATTGGTTTTCCCAATTTGTAGAATTGATTCAGTATTTTTTTTAGCATATTACAAGATCAGTTCAATCTAATTAGGTATTTCTATAAGGATGATAGATATATGGATATTTTGCATAGGATGTAACTAAGTACAGCTAAAATTACATGTAGTGGTATAGGTATAGGTACAGTTCCAGGTGTACAGGATGTGGAGTATCGTCTCACGGCAGATGGATTGGTTAGGTTTAGATACATGATATATGTACCAGAAAACAGTGATCTCATTAAGGTGATTTTGAGGGAGTTTCATGTGAAACCATATTCAGGTCACCTAGGCTACAAAATACATTGATTGCAGTAAAGAAGTTTATTATTGGCCAAATTTAAATAGAGACGTGGAAACTTTTGTGGCTAGGTGCTTAGATTCGATCATGGTTGTTATGGACAGTTTGAAAAAGGTAACGCACTTCATTCCAGTAAAGTTTACATTATCAGCTAGCAATGTAGCACAAGTGTTCATCAGAGATATAGTCATATTGCATGGTGTTCCATAAAATATTTTTTCAAACTGGGATGCGAAGTTCACTTCCAAGTTTTGGAAGTAGTTGTTTGCAGGTTTGGTCACAGAGCTGGCCTTCAACATAGCTTATCATCTGCAGAAAGATGGAAAGACGTAGAGGGTCAGCAGGATATTGGAAGACATGTTGAGGATGTATTTGATGCATCAGCAGTGGAAGTGGAAAGAGTATATTCCACTGGTAGAGTTCGCTTAAAACAATGGGTATCAGGAATCCTTGAGGATGAGTCCATTTGCGGTATTGTATTGGTGTATTTTCAATACTCCCAATAGCTAGAGTGATCTGGTTAACAGGGTGTTGATTGGACCAGACATTTTGGCAGAGATGGAACAGTAAATGCAAGTAATCAAGAAGAATTTGAAAGCAGCGTAGGATTGGCAAAAGAGTTATGCAGATCGGAATATGTTGTTTAAGGATTTTCAGGTTAGGGAATAGGTGTACTTATGCATTAAGCCCCATTACTGATTGGATCATGTGCCAAGATGGCACCACAGTTTTGCGGACCTTTAAGGATTATTGAGAGGATTGGGCCAGCAGCCTATCAACTTGCATTGCCTTCCACTGTGAAATTCCATGATGTTTTCCATGTGTCATTGCTTAAGAATATGTTAAAGATGTTGATCATGTGATTGACTAGTCTATATTGCAGGTGGAGCCATAAGGATAATTCTAGTTGGAACCTCAGTGCATTTTTCAAAGAAAAATTCTTATGCTCCAGAATCGAGAAATTGAGCAAGTTAAAGTGAAATGGAAGCAATTTGGGCCAAATGAAGCTACATGGGAGATGGCGGATTAGATCTGGGCCATGTATCCTTCCTTATTTGCTGGTAGAGTGAATTATATGGTATATGTTTTGGTATATGTTGGTATGATGTTTTGGTATATGTGCATATGTATATTTATGTAAATATCGCCATGACATATGTTATAAAATCTCCAATAAGCAGTATGGGTGTCATGTCATTATGATGTTATGTTGTCATGTTGGTTTACTTCTCAGCATGTTGATCATTGTAAATAATGCAACGAACTAAGTTATAAAGCTCAATGGGAAATATGTTTTGCTTATAGCAGTATCGTTGATTGTCGTTGAACACTGAGAACGTTGTACCCCCAAGGGGGAGGGTTTTGTAACATCCCTGGTGAAAATTCCATGTAATAAAATTTAGTAAAGGAAAAATAATAACCAAGGTCATGGGACACGTATTCCAAGCTTAATGTTGGGAAAAACATCATGGTGCGGGTGTTCATATGGTTTATTATGGCTATGGAAATTGGCAAAGGAAATGGCTAAGGCTTTGGAAAGGAAAATTGGTATTTATTGGCATTTTATTTATGAAAATAATGGAAAATGGGAGAAAAGGGAGGTGAAAGGTCACAAGTTGTGTGTGAGGATGAAAATGAAGGAAAATAATGGAAAATGAAGAAAATAGAGGCCTCAATAATAAAAATGCTTATGAGGATGAGTTCATGGATTTTTTTTGTGTGGATTTGTTAAGTACATTTTTGGAGCTCTCATTATTCTCTCTCTCTCTCTCTCTCTCATATTCTTGGATACTTAGAGTTTTGTTGGAGCACTCTTGGAGAGTGTGGAATACTTGGATATTTGGAGAAATAAGGGAAAGAAAAGCGGGAAAGTGCAAGAGGACACCGGGATCAATAGCTACAACATATTTTGATTGCAGGTACGGAGTTGCATTTATGTTTTCCTCGCTATTTTTGGCATGCATAGTGTATGCATGTGATTTTCTAGTCATTATTTTTCATTGGAATGGAGGATTTCCTAGATTGATAGTCGATTTTCCTAGCCTTTCCATTTTCTGGATAGCCATGGTGTTGTGGGTTCAGTTTCATTGTTTTTTTTCTGGTTGGTTCTTATGTTCCTTTATTTGTGGGTGGAGTTATTAGTTCCTAGAAGCCTTGGTTGGAAAAAAGCTCTGGAAGCCCTATAACAGCTTGGGTTGGGTTACTAGTTCTGGAAGCCTTGGTTGGTAAAATGCTATGGAAGCCCTGGTTGGAAAAAAATATTTGGAGCCCTTGAACAGCTTGGGTAGAGACCAATCTGGTGATGGTTGTGATTTCCGACCATGAGGTGGAATCACTGGTTAAGGGTTGAGGTGGTTTGGCCTCTGGAATCCTTGGTTTGGTTTTGATGGATTTGGTTTATGAGATACCACATTCATGTTTGGAATATGGCACAGGGATCACTAGCTGAAGAGATATTTGGCTTAGTGATGTCTATGGTCGGGTGGAACGTGGAAGTCCCAAACTTGGTTGCATTTTTCTTATGGAAATAAGAGCACTTTTCTGCTTCTTTTGATGGTAAATATGCTTGTTATTATGTGGATTATATTGTTATTATGTTTTTTTCATTTTTTTTTCTTATATGATGGTTATGACTGGGTTTTATGATGGTGATGAAGTATGGATCTCATCATGTTTTGATTTTTAAATGAATGAACAATGTATCTATGCCTAAATAGATGATAATGCAGTTAATGTGATGGGGCATCAATGCTTCTTAATGATTCTCAGATAATTATGAGACCCCTCTGGTCATATTATGAGTTGTGTTGCTGATGTTGAAGGTCTATTTTATGCGTTTCCGTCGATTCCACTTCCTTAAGGTCACCTAGGAGGTTGGATTAGATCATAGTAACTCTTTTTCACATGTTTACCCTGTAGTTGGCTAGTTACATGGGTAGATGTGGGAGGTGTTTGTTATAGCTAACCTAGAACAACAGAGAGACGAGGAACCCAATGCTTTCCTTAAAGTAAGTAGATGATGGAATGAAGACTACCTAGAATTCATCGCATGCTTCACTCCTTCTTTGGCTTGAATTCTCCAATTACAACTCTGATTGCCAAAATTAGAAATTTCACAGTCAGATAACACAAGCTAAGAAACTATGGGATCTATGAAATATCATCTATGTACTGTATTCAATAGATCAACATGGTATTGAAATACATGAAATAACGACATCACATATAGGAAAAAAAATAACTCTTTGCACTAATATAAATGGAAGGAGTTACAACTATAAATAGGTGTTGATCTTGTAAAAGAGATCCTCCATGCCAAATTGTCCTTTCCTTGTCCCAATGTGCACCCCGAATCACCCTAAATGCATGAAATGATGTATCTCACAAAAACATCATAAGGGTAAGATCACTCTCCAAAAGCCAACCTCTTGCATATGGAAGGCTGTAAATATATAGAGGAGTGGGGTGAGTTGGGAGTTCTTATCTAATTACCAATCTAAGGTTTTAGATCCACCTTTGATGGGAGGATGGGATCAAAGGATAAGGGATGGAAAATCCAAAGTAGGGTAGGTCAAGATCTGAATGTTTTATCTGAAGTGAACAGTTGTAACAAATTCTGGAATCTTCTAGAAGAGGAAACATCTGAAATTTCTCTCTTTTCCCCGAATTTATAGAACCAATGCAGGCGCAAAGGGGAGCAACTTGTAGTTCATCAACACAAACCACAATGGAGAAACATGTAAGTGAATGTTGTCCAACAAAAGGCCATGAAGTGATGGTCCTAAAACTGTCTCAGATGCTGCAGTTTCAGGAAGAAAATCTGGGGAATGAAAGAGGCATGCTTAGCTCTTTGTGCAATGATGATGACAAGGGGGAATAAAATGTTGATTGATCCCACTAGGAGGCATATTGATCGGATGTGACAAAATGGCCTATAATAGGTGCAGTTTGCATCGCTTTCTTGGTTAATTTTTCTTTTGCCAGCTTTAATCGATTTTATTGTCGCTTTTTGTTGTTTCGCTTTTGTGAGTGTCTTTTTTCTTGTTTCTCTTCATGGTTCTTACATTTTAACTTTTATTAGTGTTTATAAGTGTTGATTCAATTTTTTTTCACCTTTCATAAGTTTCGCATTAGTTTTCTTGCTTTTGCACACCAGTGATCAACGTTTTGGTGACTCTCCTTACATATTTGATTTTCCTTCTATTTATTGAGTTTATGCCCTTGATTCTCATTAATTTATCCATACATAGTCATATTTTCACTTTAACTTACATTGTCACTTAGATCTTCTTGTTTCCCACACCCTCACCAAGCGGATCTTCACTTCACTTGGCCATGCATTGACTTACCTAGCTAGGCATTACGCAAGTCCAAGGCTCAAGCCGAGAGCTTGGCCTATAACACTACGAAATGCACAATAAAATATGGCATAACTCTGCATTTCACAGTTCCAAGGCTCACTATTCCACCTTGGCCACTGAGACTGTGTAATGCACAGTCTCTCCCTAACACTTCCCAGGTTGAACTGCACATTGCGAAGTCTCAAGCCTCACATTGTGTCACTACCTATTGAGATTGCATAATGCACAGTTCCCTCAGCCAATCTCCCTCACTTGATCATGAAAACTGCACAAATTGTCTCATTAGTTTGTTTTTTTGCTTCTTGGTCATGCTTTGAAAGTTGATTTGAAAAATCTAATGTTTTCTTTCCATGAGTGCCTTTTCCCTCCTGTAGGCATCACAGTTGTTGAGCATTTTTCTCCAGAAGTCACTGTTACCATGACACCCAAGAGAGAAGGTCCAAAAGATACCATGAAAATATGTATCGGGGAGGCAGTTGAGTGTACGCTAGTAAAATTTTCTGTGTATTTGGATGCTCAATTGTTTGTGGAGAAGGAATCAAATCTTACATGGAAAAAAGTGAATGAATCCTTGTCAGCAAAGAGCTTCAAGGCAGATCTAGAGGATCGACAGGTATATGTCAGTGTTCAGTTGTCGATATTACACAAGGTTGCATGCATATATCCAGCCTTCCATTGTGCATATTTTATCATCTATATTTCTTCACATATTGATGTGAAGACTATGACTTTGAACAATTCCAGCAAACAGAAGCTTTCTACTTTTCTAGTAGAAGATTATCATCTTATGTACCATTTCCGAATCCAAAAATACTCATGGATTCATACTTCTATGCCATCAAAAACTATCTGAGCATGAAGGAAATTATTATAGGATGGGTGAAAGATCTATCAAAGTTTAGAAAGACGCCTACAAACATATACAAGACAAAGTCTCTGAGGAGGACCTATCAGCTCTTGGTTATCCTAGCTTGCAAAATCTACATTCAACAGAGCACGAATACCTTTGTTGAAGGGTGGGAAGTCTTATTGAACCATTTTGTGAACGAGGGGAAGTCGTTCAACTGGTAAAATTTATTTTCTCCACAGTTAAGAGTTCATGTAGCATGTTTCCACAAAATTGTACTTGATTGGCTGCTGATCAGACAACTTTATGTAACTATTTCAAACTAGCTTTTGGCTGAATATTAGCCTCTTCCCTTAGTGGCTGAGTCCACTTTATCAGTTTTTATGTGTTTTCCAAGGTCTTAGAGACACTTGTGACTTGATCCTCCCAAATATTTCTCATCTGTTCAAACTGCACTCTTTCAGCTCTATGTTTCTTGGCCTTTTTCATCAAGACTGATATCTCTTTACTTGCATCTTTCAACTATTCCTTAAGAGCTTCAACTTCTTTCTTTTCAATGATTTTCTCTTTTCCCTTATTTTTCTTGGTGATCAGATCTTCTTTTGCATGTGAGGAGAGGTCTATGATGCTTGGTGGTGGATGAACAGTTTCACTAACCTTTTGAGCTTCTTTGCCGCTTTCCAAGACTTTTCTAGCATGTCTTGTCATTGGTTTTCTAGCTTGAAACATAAATCGAGCATCATCACCTGCAAATTATAACTTCTTAGTTGTTTTACCTTTCTTAAGCTTCCTTCCTCCCTTATCTATGTCTTCAACTTGGATTATGGGAGTTTCTTCAATATCAATGGCATGCAAGATGTCTTCTAAGTTACCTTTAGCCACTGTTTGACTCCTTGTAACCCTCTTGCTGCCATGTTTACTAATTGTTGGCCTTTGTTTTGCAGGTGAAAATTTGGGTGTGTCATCCTTCTGTAATGGCTATGTCTCCATGATTATTTTCTCAACTTTCTCTACTACTGTAGGTGATGGAATATCTCTAGGTTTGGGAGTTCTTTTAGAAGTGACAGAATCTACTTCAAAACCACTTATGAACAGAAAAGATGACCAATATCTACCTAATATTTTTAACTACTCTAACACCAACAACTTGATCAAACCATGATGAAAAAGAGAGGTTTCATTTCCTTCTTCTTTAACTTGAACCTTGTCTAACATTTTAGCTAAGCTTTTGTATAAGTAAAAATGTGAATCAAGAGACCTCTTGCCCACAAAATGCAGTAGAAGCCTAAGGTGGTAGGAATAAACCATGTGGTACCTCCCTTCACAGGTGAAGTACTTATAAATGATCAGCAGCAGCTTTGAGTAGTTTTCCTTGATATAGTTCCTTGGGATAGCATTTGTGAGATCAATTTCATTATGCTCTGTCTTGATTAATTCTTTACAGTCCTGCATGGTGAACTTGATGCCTTGAACCATTGCTCTCCTCCTCTAGGGATTCTTGTTGCTACTACAATGGTTTCTGGTGTTACTATGAGATTTAACATTCCCACCTTAACCAGTAAAACTCTTAGCAAACTCCTTTGAAATCTTCAAATGACACGCTTGCAGCCTTTGGCAGAATTGCAAACACCCTGTTCTTCTAAACACTTCCAATGCAGTTGGGTCTTCATTCAACAAATTCATATCCATTGTGTTAGGAATCTGTAATTAGCAAGATTGGAAAATTCCAATCACAGAAACAACATTATTTCAACCACTTTGGGATTCTAGGATCTAGCCCTCCTAAATCCGGAGAGGGATCTCTCCAATAAGTGTAAAGATGGATTTATCTTTGAAAGTTTTGGGGTAATGATATTAGGCTAGTTATGAAGGCCGAGGGTTTATTTTTTGTTTGGATGGTTGAGCATGATTATTTTTTGAGGTGGAAAGTCCTGAATGCAAAGAGTTTCAAAGGTGAGAAGTTGCAAGCAATCAGAGTGAGCTTTGGCCAAGAATATAGATAATTACAGGTTTTAGTCCACTGGGCTATGGAGTCATAATAGGGTTTAATTGGAACAGCAAGAGGCAAGAGTGGTCCATGGGGCAATTCATCTGTGTCTAAGGATCTCTTTAAAGTTTTTGATTTATGGAATGAAATGATACATAAATAAGGGGAATTAAACAGATGAAGAACAAAGAGCAGCCCAGGATCTGATAAGTAATTTTAAACTAGCCAGCCTTTGACACACACTTAAGAAAAACATAAAAGTAAACTAGGATCTGGTAAGTACTTTCAAACTAGCCATCCTTTGATACACTTTCAATAGAAAAAAATTTAAATAAAGGGAAACTTGAAAGAAACTGTTGGAGAAGAAAACTAGCAGGTTGGGCTCACCAGAAATCCTCTTCTAGCTCTTCTCTACTTGGTAGCTTTCAAGACAAACACAAAGATAACAAAGAATGGCCTAAGATCTGGTAAGTACTTTTAAACTAGCCAACTTTTAACACATTCCAAGGGAAACTTTCAGACAGTATTTTGGGATAAAAATAGGACCAGGGCACACCATATCTTCCTTAGTTCATCTCTACTTAACATGAACTGAAAATAACATTTAAGAATAACAATTAGCTAAACAGGAGGACGAGGGAACGCCAGCATTCCTACTGCTTGAACTGAATTAAATCATTCCCAAATAACACAGGTTGGAAGAAAACATTTAGATAAAGCTTTCAGTTAGAGAAGGGTACTAGTATACAGTAGGTCCTAACTCTATGCATGTTGTTATTTATAAGAGAAGATGAATACAGTGAAAACAGAGATAAAACAACAATTCACAATAAGAAATAACATCACCATCGACATAGACCAGGATCCCATAAATCATCTTGTATTGATGCTCCAAACCAGTTACAGCTTTAAGTCCAATGCTTTAGTTTAGCAATCACCTACACTTTCCACACTAACTTATCTGTCACAAGCAGAGCTCCAAGAGCTAGTGAACACTATTTACAGGTAGAAGTCTCAAGCTCAATTACATGTCAAAGTTCAGCAACCAACCCCTTTCTCATATTCTCCAGTAGTATTTATAGAAGAATGAGGAGGTGAGATCTGATAAAAGATCTCCAAAGATAATTAATACAGTCTTAATGGCTTCTCGGCCTTTGGGGCGCTCGATGAAGAAGTTTACAGATGTTTTTTAATGTATTAATGTTTTTCATTTAAGATCAAGCTTGGTGGGAGCTCTTATTGACTTTTGAGGCTCTGTGTTATATTAAAGTAACTCTGCTGATATTTTGTCATAAAGTTTATTTGAAGAATTAACTTCTCTGGCTGTGCTGAGGCAAATGCTTCTTTTGATCAATAACTTCGGCCTCTGTTTGAATGCTTTGAGGCACAGGTGGCACTATGGTAGCTGGGAGGAATCAATTTGCCTCTGTTTGAATGCTTTTTTTCTGATAAACACTTATGATTTTCTTTAAACTGTGTTTTAATTTGGAGGATTAGGCTTTTGATAATAAATCTTAGCCGTAATCCTCATAAACTTGTCTTCAATCTCCTATTCTAGTGCGTTCTGTCTTCGACACTGATACTCTTTGTTTGTGATTTATTCACTGTGTTTTGCTGATGCGCAGGCCACGCAGGGCTCATATGGCATCAATGCCTCATGAAACATTAACGAGACGTGGAATTTGAGCCCTGCGAATGGTTTCCTTTGATGAATCAAAAGCATGGGAATCGTCATTCCCAGCCTTCGGGTTTCTCTTTTAATATGACGGAAAAACATTCAAACACCTGCACAATACAAAACTATATTATAAAATCCTGCGTTTTTGGGTTTTACTGCGGCAGAGGTTATAGGGAGGGAGCATGGCCGTTGGATGGCATCATCCAATGAAAAATATTTATTAGAAGTGGTCAAAAGGAGAGTGGAGGAAGAAAATAAGTCAGATCCGTCGATCACGCAGAGATCGACGGTTGGGAATAATCGGGAGAAAACACAATATAAATGGTCACATTACGGGGATATGGTGAAAATTCAAAGAAATAAGGTTTTAGACCTTTAGCGAAAGAAGAAATGAATGAAAAATCAAACTGGGCTTCGGGAGGAATATAGCCAGACTTCAAAACTCCCGATAAAACCAAACTGCATAAACCATTTCAGGTTACAAAAGGAGCTCGCTAACGTCAGGGTGTTTGTGACCCGAAATTTTATCAATTCCACCTTATAAAGCTCCCCGGTTCCGGATTGGGGCTTGCTGATGTCAGGGTGTTTGTGACCCGAAATTTTTATGAAATCCGCTTCATAAAGCTCCCCGGGTCCGTTTGGGGCCTGCTGATGTCAAGGTGTTTGTGACCCGAAATGTTTATTAAATCCACCCTAAGGAGCGTATCAGGTCCGGATTGGGGCCTGCTGACTAGGCGTTGGGGACCACCGGTTCGGTGGGGCTGTGGACTGCAATCGTGGCCGTGGGGACCAGGATGATATATGCAAACCCAAAATTTCAATATAATACAAAGTTTTAATGCTTCAGGGGCGGGATGTATATTTATAATATGGCTTGGCGCCCTTCTGCGGGGCCATGGTCTATATGAAATGCAATATGACCGGGGGATATGATACACAGGGCTAATTGGCATCGGAGTTTTGGTTTAAACACAAAAAAATGTGCTCCGTGAGTTTCTTTGACGCGATAAGCGCTCAGGACCCTAGCACTTGGTTCTAGCGCTAAGGCACATGGAGGAGGAGTGGTTTAAGACTTAGCCGAAGGGGGCTTAAGCCTTTATACAAAAATATGTATTTTTTATGAATTTTTTCAATTTTTCAATGGATTTTGGGGGTTTCGGTATAGTTTAAAAATGAGTTTTAAACTATGTAAAATGATTTTTATGAATGGAAGAAGGGGAATCATGAAAAATAGAGGATTTTTATGGAGGAAAAGGGGAGTAAAATGGAGGTTATTTTTTCAAGTGAGGAAAGGGAAAAAAGGTGATTTTGCAACAATTTCTTCTTATGAAATTAGCAGAATTCTAGAGTGTAAAATGGGCACAGTAGGGAATATTTTGGACAGAGGCATGAGGCCTTCAAGAGTCTTCAAGAGATGACACTTTTTTGCAATAAAATTTGTTCCTTGAAGGCTCCAAAAATGATTTAGCCACCTTTTGGTATAGAAAATTTTATAGGTGGCTAACACATTCGTTCATATCTAAGGAAGTGGCCACCTTTTTTGGTCTTCTTCCTTGCATCCATGGTGATTTTATACCTTCTCTGTCTCACTTGATTAGTGACACCTGCAACTTTTGAAAATGCCAGCAACCAGCTTGGCTTGGTGAAACAGCTCTCCAGAACTCAATAGCATGCAAAGATGAAGCGTAGAATGACAAAGACTCAATTGGGTAATTTTTTAAAGTTTCGATGGCAACTCATGCTTTAATCATGCCTCATACATGCTAAAAACAGTAATGATGACCTCAGACATGACCTTTGTACCTTGATTTAACCCTTACTAACTCAAATGACATCCACCCTAACTCTTCTAATCATGGACTGACACCTTGCACCGGATCCGACAAGACAGACAGAAAAATTGTTTTTCGTAGCGTGGCTAGTTCATTTTCTAGGTTTCGCTATGAAACTATTATGCAGTTTCATAGCGAAAACTGCCTTTTTACAGTGAAACGCTACGAAAAGAGGAAAAACTAGTTAAAGTGACTTTTTTTATTTCAAAAACTTGGGAAATGAAATATGTCAGCAAATGATGACTGATGGGACATGATATGACTTGAATTGAGGTGGGTTTGAACCTTAGAATAGGTTAAGATGAAAAAATTTAAATTTTCCTAATGAACCCTATGACTATACCTTTGACAAATGAACTCTATAACCATGTCAAATAATCTTTCACTTTTTCTGAGTGACAACATAGAAAATGCCTGAAGTCCTCCCAAGGGAGGGTAATAAATATTTTACATGTATGCATATTTACTAGATGCAATCTGTGCACATAATGCATTCACTGGCATGAACTGGACTTGGACACCTTGAGACCCTACCATGTACATCCACTGCAGATTGCTTTCGGATTGCAGCCATCGAGGAGTAATGGAGAAGCTAACTGGCCACTTCCTCATTCCGCCATACAAGATGATATTTGAGGAAGAACCACCTTGCATGTCATGTAGATCAATGGAGGCAATAACAGAGATAGCATATTTGTTTTCCTCATCATATGGCACCTTTCATAGAGTGTTCATCGGTCGGAAGTCACTACATATTTTTCCAAGGTATGCCACTGACAAGATTTTCATGCAAGAAGTTTCATATTATCTCAGGCCATAGGGCTGTCAGTAGCTTTGCACATGAATAATAAAACACATTAGCCAACTCTTCCTATGCAAATTAGATTGTACAAGATAAAAAACCTGAAGGTTGTAGATACCAATGGAAAAGTGATAGATAAGTCTGCATTCAGTACTCGATACTTTAATATGTACGATCCCCGTGGTATTTGTAAATACCACTATACAAGAATTCACTTCCAGTGGCTTAGTGAGACATTTCATTGGCCGAAGGAGGATCCATTGAAGAATTTCTATAATTCCTCCAAATCTCGTGAGCCAATCATTTTTGCAGGAACTTCACAGGTGACTCTGTAGAAGGTAGATATGCTAGAAGTGCTAGCAAAACGGAGCAACCCCGTGTAGGATAAGGGAAAGAGAAAGGTTGCATACATTCCACAGGGAGAGAGAAGTTGCAACATGAAAGTGGATCCAGCTATTATGAAGGTGGCTTTAGTAGTAGAGGCTGTAATATTCCGAATTTTTATGGAATATTATTTTTTGCCATTTTCACATAGGAGATGAATAAGATGGGTAGGAGACCCATTAATTTCATGAGTAGGGAATAAAAATCCTCTTAGTGTGAAAGAGGATCACTTATAGAGCTGGATTTCACACCCCATGTGTGAAAAGAGACTTTTGAAGGAGGACTAAGTCAAGTTTGACCAAGTCAAACAGCGCAGTGATAAGAGGTGGAAGGCATCTTGTGGGACAACGCAATGAAAGAGGAAGGAAGGTTTCTTAAAGGGGAATCCATCATGAGTGGGACCCATGGAGAGGGGGCTCACATTGTTTAAAAGGAGGGCAAGGTAGCCATTGTGATTCATATTGAGTATTATTCATCTTTGGTCTCTTATACTTGTTGCAGTCTCTTGTTGTTCAGCAGAGTTGCAGTGCTGCTTAGCACGAGGGAGTCCTGTTTAGGATTTCCTCTCCTTCTTGGAGGATTGCACTCCATTTCCCATATTGAGGCATTGAGGTCAAGCATCAGCCTCTTCATCAGCGCAGTCTCAGCTGGAGATTGTGCAGTGTTGCTAGGTGTTGCAGGGGAGGTTTTCTACAACACCATCCTTGGTTAGTTTTCCAGAGGAGGGAGCTTCCATTTCCTTGGGAGATCAGTAAGGGAGGTTTATGAGAATATTCTACCATCTTTGGCACCAAGCCAACCACTTACCATCATTAGCAGCGTAGTCCCTTCCTTAGACAGCGTTATTCTTGGAGAGAATTTGCTGTGAGGGATTAGCACATAGTTTGGAGTGTGAGATCTTAGGTGAAAGGATCAGCCTTTCATTCTAGAGATCCATTGGAGAAGATCTTGTCATTTATTGTAGCATCTTCAGTATTCTCCACTTATTTCCAGTTCTTGAGTTACTGCTGCTACCCAGCAACTCCGACATTTTGGAGTTTTCTTATTTTAGCCAATCCTTTAAGATTGACTTGAGGTAGTGAATGGGAGCTTAGATCTTCTCTCCCAATGATTGTATGAACCATATATTTTCATATCTATATATTTACATGTGTTTCAGCAGTTTTTCCATATAAAATTGCACATTTATAGCCTAGGGCTTTATTCATGTAGCAGTGTTCCTCATATTTTCATGTACATGTCTCTTGAGGCTTGTAGTGCCTTGCTTGAGTGACCATTTCCTCATGGATTTGTACATCTTATGTTGATATGATATGAGATGATGGCTATTTGATTCTCTCGTAATTTTATGTGTTAATGTTTCACTGTTGTTTCCATTGGTGTATTTGTATATTGTTGTAGCTCCACATTGGAATATCTTAAGATATTCCCAATAGTGTAGATTTTCCCTCATTTGGGATATTACAGTGGTATCATAGTTGCTTTATTGGCTCATCCTGTCAGTCTAAGCCCAAGGAGGTAAAAATGATGGATAATATGAGCTTGCTCTCATCTATTTTTAGGACAAAGAAGAGCCTCCCCAAGGAGGAGAAGCGAAGAGAAGAAGAGGAAGGTCCATGCACTTCCTATTCTTATGAAGGCAAGGAAGATAGGAATGGAGGATACTTGTATCATCAGATCTTAAGTAAGTACCTAGGTGAATATAAATCTCACTCTAGAGTATTCAATATAACTACAACATTCCCACAATTTATTCAGCAGAAGGAGGAGAGAAGACCCTTCAGTAGAAAGGAAATCAAAGGCAATAAGTTCCTATTGTCTACATTTGATGGGGATACTTCAGTAAGAGCTTGGGTGAGGAAGCTGGAGGCATTTTTTCTGCTACATCTAGTGGTAGAGAAAGAAGCAATAGAGATTGCAGCACTGCACATGGAGGATGAAGCCTCTGTTTGGTGGTTCAAACCCTTGTTCCATTCAAGGGTGAGTTCTTTTGCAGAATTTGTTCAAAGGTTAATCAAAACCTTTGATGGAGAGAGAATAAAGGAGGAAAGGCTCACACCACCATGAGAGGAAGATTGCACCAACGTTGTTGCAGCTTTGGAAGAGCAGCCTTCCATATCTATAGAGGAGGTAGCCATTTCATCGGAAGGAAAAGCCATTACAGCCACACAAGAACATCCCAAGATCCATCAAGGTATGATTAAAGTCCCAATTTTTATTTCAGAAGAACATTTAAAAGAATGTGGGAATTCATCTTTGAAGGTCCAAGAATCAACACACTTTGCTATTTTAGAGCATCTTGATTGCACTGCGTTGTGCAAGGAGGAAGTAAACCCCCATCCTCGTGCTTCTTTGATGAGTTACATCCAGCCATTGAGGTTGGGATGGGAACAATTGGAGGATAAAACACACCACGACACTCCCATGAAAGACAATGAAACAAATTTGGAACTGAAGGTTGAGATAGCTACCACACCATTGGAGGAATTAGTAGCGTTGTTAAACATAGGTGGAGAGGAGATATTACCTCCATCACATTTTGGTCCTCATGGATCCAACATAGTCATGGGTGAGAGATCTTCTCTAGAAGGTTTCCAAGAAGTTGCATTTCAAACTTCCATGGAATGCAAAGGGAAAGATATGGCTTGGGAGAATGGTGATCCTCATGAGAGGAAAACCAATGGAGAGAAGAGGAGAAGACATCCACAAGGAGTTGAGTGGGTGTGGATGAGGAGCAAGAGGCTGATTAGCCACTTGCAAATATATGATACGCTTGGCTGCGTTGGCTCCTCTTGAAGGAGTTTGGCCATCACTTGGTGTATCCTCTTTTCAGGAGGATGGGAATGAAGAAGAGGTGGCAAGATGTTTACATCAATGAGTAGCAGGGAGTAGGGTACATGGTGCTGACATGGTATATATATCAATCATGATACCTTCATCACATGAGTTACATGATGTGAGCATGAGGAGGAAGCAAGCACTTAGGCTGCTTGAGCTATCTTGGAGAGAGCACAGGTAGATTTGCTCTCATATGATGTATGGTGTTGTCGGAGTAGAGGAGGACACTCTCATAGGGAAAAGGGAATACTCTTTGGCTTGGAATAATCAGGAGATATTTCCATCTTGGAAGGTGCCTCATATTTGCAACATCATCATCGAAGGATTCCTTGGAAAGGGGCCTGTCAAGGGACAAATATTGGCATGGGAAAGAGCCTTTTTGCATGAGCTCACAGCGTTGTCACTTGGGAGCAGGGTCACACAGATGGATCCATCTATCATCTTACTTCCAGCCTATGGTAAGAGCATTGTGTTTACATTAGTTTATTTTCATACTCTTATCATTATGTTGCAGTGCATGTCTCCTCAAAGGGGAAAATTTTTCATGTTGCTCCATGAGCAAAGTTGGGCCAAACCATATGATGGGGACAACCACCTTACACATGACCTTGGGCAAAAAAAATTCCACTCCACACATGTTCAGCTAATTCATATGATTAGCATTGTATTTAAAAACATATTTCCTTGTACATTTCTGAAACAGCAGTTTTTAAAATTGTGTTGCATCCACTTGGGAGATTGTTGGTGTTGAGCCCCAAAGATGTCCTTTTCTTTCACCAAATTTCACTTCATTTCCTTTGTCCTTTATCAGTTATAGACTTAAAATATCAATAGGACTGATTAAAGTCACTTTAAGAATGCATCCAATAACTGACTTACTAAACTTTTGTGGTCTTGTTGTTGTAGTAATTTTTTACTAGACTTAGCTACAGAATGCAGCCATTTTGTAGCTAGTCGCCTATTCCGCAGCTATCTTCATGTTCACACAGGTTACAGGTGTCACTTAAAGGAAAAATTCATATGGTTGAATTCCAAAACTCACCTACATCATTCCTTTCCCTCTACAAAGTCTGAGCAAAAATCTGCAAGTGGTTATGCATGTGGAGGAAACCCAAACTAAGAAGTAGATTCCTACCAGGACAAGGACTCTACAGATGTCTTTAGCAAAGTACGAGGCCTCCATAAGAGTTCTAATTTGATTTTAATTGAAAAATACACTTATCCCTATTTCTTCTCTAGGACAGTTATGTATTTCTCTTATAAGAATAACTTGGGAAACCGAGAGACAGTTAGTTAGTTGATGTTTTATTGTTAAGTTGTCCAAGACCGTAATACTCTATTTTTGAAGCGTTTTCCTTTAATGAAATGAGAACAAATTTAATACATGATCTGAAGCAATCTTGAGGAGATTCGTGTGCTAATCTAGTGGTAGAGGGCCCCTACTGCCCAAGAGGCTATGTGCATATTGTTTAGATAAGTAACTTTAGCTCTGTTTCATTCCTAATTTAGGCAGTTTTCTGAACTTTATGTTTTATGCTCTCTTACATCGAATGTTACAGCCAGTCTTATTCTTATGAACTGTTCCAAAATATCACTAACACTGAATGAGATAGAACTGTAGTATTTCAGAGATTAATTGCATTTTAGTTCAGCTGTAGTATTTCGGAGGTTAATTGCATATTAGTTCGGTTTTGTTTAATGTATTTTAAGTTTTATTAGCTAGTTGTATTCTAGATCTGTTACATTAGACTTAAAGGCCTTCATTATTTACAAACTTCTCTTGTTCTTAATCTCTACTAATACATCATTATCTGGGAACAAGAATTGGTAATGTCATTTTGAAGTCTTGAATGTTCTGCAATTTTTCATAATTTTACAAACTTGCCTTTGTCCAAAACTATTCCAAAAGATTTCTAACCCTTGAATGAGGCTTAATAGTGACATTTTGAGTTGCAGAATGAATTAATTTTAGTGTCATAAGTTAATTTAGAGTAGGGTTCCTTACTATGTTGCAGATAATATTTTCCAAATGTGTTGCAACAAATTTCTAACCATGGATGAGATTTTCTCTGTGATATTGTAAGTTGTTGTTTACTTAGAAGAACCTCATTGCATTAAAATTATCCTTTTCTCAAGTTGTTCCAACATACTTCTAATGAAATGAATTGGAGTGAGTTCATGTTATGAGTTAGTGAGTTCATGTTATGAGTTATTTTTTTCTTGTCAAGTTTTGCAATTTGTGAATTAGCATTTTCTGTTCTTAGGTGCCATACATAGTTTAGAATAGATTTTGCTCTGTTTTAGTGTGACCAATAACTTCTCTTTGCCAACAACTTAGTTATTTTCCTCGTAGCATAAAAACACAAAACCAAAAACACTAGAAAAACACTAAACACAACGAAGTAGGAAGCAGATACCTAGGCACATATAGTGCACTTCACTTCAACAGTTTACTAACCCTGGTTGACCATTTATGACATCAATTTAGGAACACTAAGTTGAGCAGACATTTTGGCGCCGTTGCCGGGGAAGTGTAACTAGGTAGCCTTGTTTCTTATCTCCCAAAAACAATGATATGCGTAGAGAAAGAGACTCAAAGGGTAGATTCATAAGAAGCAGAAGCTTGATTCCTATAACACCACTTGTGCCACCAAGACCAAGAGGCAGCACACCTCCAACTCAAACCCACATCCCATACTCCACTGATCATAGACTTCCAGAGGACTTAAGATCATACATTCCATCAGAAAGACCTTACACTTCATCCACTGAACCTATCTTAGAAGAAGATTCAAGGACCCCTGCTAGAGACCTAAACTTTTCCACTTCCACAAGAGAATCAACCATGGCAGAAGAAGGAGGAGGAGGAGTCTTTAATGGAGAACATACACTATTTGGAGGGGGTAGAGGTAGAGGTAGAGGAGAAGGAGGTAGAGGTGCATAAGGAGAAGGAGGTAGAGGAAGAGGTATAAGGTAAATGGGAAGCTCTTTTGGGTTTCCTATAGTAGATGAAGAAACCAATGCAACTATGAAAAACATTTCACCCTCTATCCTTCCAAACTTTTATGGAATCAAAAGTGAAGATCCTGAAACCTTCCTATTTGAATTTGAAGTCTTATGTAGAACCTATGATTACTTACAAGATGCTAAAAAACTTAAACTATTCCCTTCAACATTGAAAGGAGCAGCATTAAAATGGTTTATGAGTTTGATCAACAGTTCTATTAGGACATGGGAAGACATGAAACATGCATTTCTAGAGAGGTATTTGGATTACTGTATGCCAGACAACCATAAGGAGGAAGTGTTTAAAATGCTACAAAAAGAGGATGAAAACCTGGAAGATTTTTTGGAGAGGTTTAACTACAACATCAAAAGAGAAAAAATGGAAAACCTAGACCAAGATACCTTGAAAGCTCTCTTGTTGAAGACAATTAGGGATGAATGGCTAGATATCCTTAATATGATGGGAAAAGGGGGTATATCTCAACTCACATTACCTAAAATATATGAATTATGTATCAACCTTTCAAGAGGGAAATCTAAAACTATAAAAGGACCAAGAGACCCTGCTCTTGCAAGGGCAAGTAAGTCTGCTTCTGGGACAGTGAGTAGGGCAGAAATAGGACATATGCTTGATGAATTCAAATCTGATATTTTAGGGAGTCTTAGTGAACAAATAGACACCCTTAAATTACAAAACAAGCAAAAAGCTGAATGTGATGCCTTAGTAGTCTTTTGTCCCAAATGTAGAAAGAAGCATGCCTTGAGAGAGTGCCCTTTGGATGTAAAATTAGTAGAGACTTGTGTAATTTGTTCAGAAAAATATGAGACCAAGAGTTGTCCTTCACTTCTTGGTCTTAAAGTTGTCTTTCAAGAAGAAACCCCTACAAATTCCACAGAATCTCTCAATTTTATCTCTAGGAGGCCTTGGCAAGGACCTCAAACACAAGGATTCCATGATCAGCTATATAATCAACCCCCACCAAATTGGAATTCTTGGTAGCAACTTTGGCCCAAATTCCAAAATAAATCTCAAACTTGGGCACAAGGAGCACAAAATACCTATGGAAGATACTCTCAGTACTATCAATATCCACCATCCTATCCACCATATCCACATTTCCCTCCTCAACAAAATCTTCAACAAAATCCTCAACAGAATCCTCAAAATCCACAACATCAAAATTCACCACTTCCATTACCATTTCCTCATAAAACAAATTAGTTGCCTACCCAACCTATACCAAACCCCAACAATAAAAATCCTCAGAAGACATACATGATAGAAGGCCAACAGTTTCCAACCTATTTGATCACTCCTTTAGACATTAATGATGTTCAACTTAGGTTTGGAAGAATACTTGAAAAGAAGAAACATTCTGTAATCATACAAGAACAAAACAACTTTGAGGAAGATTCTCTACGGGTAAATAAAAGTCTTGAAGAAGACACATATTTTCAAGACCCAAACATTGAAAAATCAAAACAAAAAGAACCAATAATTTCAACTCCTATATTAGAGCAGCCATCAACATCCACCTCTACACCTCCCTTTCCAAAAAGATTACAAATTGATAGGGGTGTAGAAAAACAAATTATGGTGCCTAATTATGATTTCCTAGATGAGCTGAGAAATGTTTGTATTAAGATCCCATTATTACAAGCTATCAAGGAAATTAAAATCTTAGCAAAGACAATAAAGGATTTGAGCATGAAGAAAACAGGAAAAAGAATAAGAGAGACAAAGAAAATTCAACTGGCAGGAAAAATAGCAAATATCATGATGGGTAAGATTTCCATTCCAAAGTATCTAGACCTAGGAAATCCAGTTGTTAAAATACACATCAATGGAACTGAGATCCAAAACACACTTATTGATTTAGGAGCAGCAATCAATATCATGAATAGACAAATCATGGATAAACTGAAACTTCCTAATCTTCTTTTTACACCCACATTATTACAATTAGCAGATAGATTTGTGATCAAACCTGATGGGGTAATAGAAGACATTCGAGTGTCCCTAGATTCTTGGGAGTATCCTGTGGATTTTATGATCCTAACTCCTAATAATAATCTAGGAGGGCATCCTATTATATTAGGAAGACCTTGGTTAGCTACAGTTGATGCTTTCATCAGTTGTAGATCCAGTGATATGTACATCTTTGATGGTAGTTCAAACAAGAAATTTACCTTGTATCCTCCAACAAAGACAATTATAGAATTAGATGATACTCAATGGATTGAGGATGAAGAAGACATACAACCTCTCTTCACAATTTCAGAAATTAGTGAAGACAGCCAGATCCTGAATACCTTAGAAAATTTTGAATCCTCTTTAGAATACAAACATGAAAAATTTCAAGAAGAATCCAACATTGAGTTTTTATCATCAAGACAGATGTCTCTTTATTCCATGGATAAATTTGGTAGCTCTACAATTGAGATATTTCCAGGTAAAACTTTAAACATAAACAAGAACCTAGAGAAATCTCAACAAGAAAAGCTAGTCAAGATATTACAGAGACATTCTTCTGCATATGCATGGGAGTACACTGATATGAAAGGGATAAGCCCTAAGACTTGCACTCATCACATCTACATAGAGGAAAATTGTAAACCAATCATACAACCTCAAAGACGGATGAATCCAAACCTTAGGGAGATTGTTAAAGAAGAATTGTAGAAATTGTTAAATGTCAACTTTATCTATCCCATTTTGGATAGTCAGTGGGTTTCTCCTTTGGTAATTGTGCCAAATAAAAATGGTAAATGGAGGGTATGTATTGACTATCGGGAATTGAACAAAGCTACTCTTAAAGATCATTTTCCCCTACCTTTCATAGATCAGGTGTTAGATACATTAGCTGGCAAAACCACATTTGGTACCGTCCTTGGGGCACTGATACCCAACATTTCCATTTGGACTATGCAATGCACCTGCAACATTTCAAAGGGAAGTACTAGGAATATTTTCAGATCTAATACATGATTGTGTAGAGGTATATATGGATGATTTCACAATTTATGGAAACACATTTGAAGAAGCCTTAGCAAACTTGGAAAAAGTTTTAAAGAGATGTAAAGAAGCAAATATTTCACTAAGTCATGAGAAGTGTTTTATGATGTTTACTGAAGGAATTGTTTTGGGGCATCACATTTCAGGGGATGGGATTAGAGTTGATGAGTCAAAATTTGAAGTCATCTCTAACTTATCTATTCCAAATTGTCAAAAATATGTTAGGAGTTTTCTAGGATTTACAGGATATTATCGAAGGTTTATAGAAAACTTCACCAAGATAGCATCTCCACTTTTCAAATTACTTACCAAGGACTGTGAATTCAAGTGGAATCTTGTTTTCCAGTTAGCCTTTGAGACCCTGAAAACAAAAATCTTTGAAGCACCTATTTTAATGGGACCTAACTGGAAGTTACCTTTTCATATTTCAACAGATGCTTCAGATACAGCTTTAGGAGCAGTATTGGGACAAAAGGAATTGATTCCTTATGCCATCTACTATACAAGTAGAAATTTGACTCCTTTAGAGTTAAATTATACTGTAACTGAAAAAGAGTTCTTAGCTGTTGTTCATGCCATAAATAAATTTAGACACTATATAATAGGCTATGAAACTTTTTTTCACACAGATCACTCTGCAATTAAATATCTAATGAACAAATCAATTACTAATGGCAGAGTCATAAGATGGTTATTGCTTTTACAGGAATTCAACATTACCATTCTAGATAGGCCTAGGAAACAAAACACAGTAGATGATTTCCTATCTAGACTCCAAAACATCAAAGACAACACTCCAGTTGAAGATCAATTCCCTGATGAATATCTTTTTGCAATTTCTACTCAAACTCCTTGGTTTGCTGACATTGCTAATTATTTAGTTTCAGGGAAATTTCCTTCAATAATGAATGCAAGAGACAAAAGAAAGATCATTTATGACAGTGCAAAATATTCATGGGTTTCTAATGAGTTATACAAAACAGGTCCAGACTTTATCATTAGAAGATGTGTTCGAGAAGATGAGATGCCTGAGATTCTCAAGGCATGTCATGATGAACCTTGTGGCGGACACTTTGCTGATAAAAGGACAGCTTATAAGGTCCTTCATTTATGATACTATTGGCCATCCCTTTTTAAAGATGCTAAAGAGTATGTCAAAAGGTGTGACAGTTGCCAAAGGGTAGGGAAACCTTCTCCTTCAGGTGAGATGCCATTGCAGCCTCAGGTACATATTGAACCTTTTGAGAAATGGGCTTTAGATTTTGTAGGGCCTATTAGTCCTCCATCAAGACAAAAGAAATATATATTAGTTTGCACTGATTATGTTACCAAATGGGTAGAGGCCAAGCCATTACTTTATGCTACTGAATTATCTGTAGTTAATTTTCTTTTTGAGGATATTTTTACTCGTTTTGGTGTCCCAAGAGAAATTTTTACAGATCAAGGAGCTCAATTCACATCAAGGCTAGTGGAACAAATGATGGAGAGGTAAAAAATTAGACATGGAAAATCTACTCCCTATCATCCACAAGCAAATGGTCAAGTGCAATCTACTAATAAGGTCATTGAAGGGATCCTAACAAAGATTGTTCATTTACATAGAAGATATTGGGAAGACGGGCTTCCTGAAGCCTTGTGGGCCTATAGAACTACATGGAGAAGCACAACATGCCATACTCCTTATGAACTTGGCTATGGAAAACAAGTTTTGTTTCCCATAAAGTTTCAGATTGAAACTTTTAAAATGGCAGTTCAGCTAGGACTTGATCTAACAGAGGCACAAAAGCATAGATTGGAGCAGATTAATGAATTGAATGAGATCAGACAAGATGCAGTCCAGAAAACAAGTATAGTCCAGCAACAAAGGACTAGATGGCATGATAAGTACATCAAGGAAAATAAATTCAAAGAAGGTGACTGGGCCCTCTTGTTTGATTCAAAGTTCAAAGATTTTCAAGGTAAATTCCAAACACATTGGCTTGGGCCATATGAAATTATGAAATTTTTTGACAATGGAGCAATAAAAATTAGGACAATAGATGAAGAGAAGGTCACTTTTCTTGTAAATGGTCATAGATTGAAGCTGTATCATAAGCCACTTTCAAGAGAAGAATTTGTCAAGAGATTCCAGGAAAACAGTGATGTGAAGTTAATGAAGAAGAATTCTTCTTCTTCATCAACTTAATTGAATTTTTTGAATTCAAATGCATGGAAAAAAAAAAGAATAAAGTATAAACATGAAAACTAATCACTGATTAGCATGTTTATACAGAAAAGATAAAGTGAAAATCAGAATCTTTCTGACACTTTAGCTTTTCAAATTTGTTCTTTTCCTGCAAGCAGCTATCACAAAATCATAAGTGCAGACCCATTTTATATATCATATTCCACTTATGATCCATTTCACTCCATCATGTCTCACTTCATTCATATTTCATTCACTCCATTCATCCATACTTCATTCACTCCATTCCATGGTCCACTTCATTTTCATTTCATATTTTTAAATTTGATCTCTTCCTACAATTGAGTATTACAAATCATAAGTTGTAGGCCACTTTTCATATTTCATTCCACTTTACACCTATGATCCATTTCATTCCATTATATTTCACTTCACTCATGCTCCATTCCACCATATTTCATGATCTGGTTTATTTCATTTCATACTACACTCCATCCATGTTTCAAATCATTTCATTTCATGTTTCAAAGCTTCTACAGGTATATTCTGCAGCCAGACATTCTGCAGCCAGATACCCTGCAGGCAACTATCCAGCACCCACTTTTTCAGCAGAAAATTGACCCTGCACATCTATGTCAACAAGAAAAATCAAATGGATTATGAAGACTGAAGGATCAATTATTTTCAAAGGAAGACAAAGCATATTAAAACCACAAAAATCAAAGGAAAGGCTAAGGTAAATTTGTGACATTATTATGATAACAAATTATGAAATTTATAGTATGGTTAAGTTATATGTATGTTTCATAAAGTTATTTTAATTATTCATATTGATCGAGCTTATCATAAAATCCTTGGACAAAATCCCTTCCATTCCGCCATACCAAATCATCATTTATTAAAAATTAACGGTTAGTACTGAAGTGACCTATTAGGTCACGTCACTAACCCGAAGTATTCAGTGATGATTTTGAAATTCACACGAGATTTTTGCGCGATCTTTTTCTCCATGACAGCTCTCAAACTCATTAATTCGTGTGAATCACCCTCACCATATTTCACTCATCCCATAACCACTTCATGTCATCTTTCCGTAGCCAATTCCTGCTGCATAAACAGAGAAGTCATCTTTGGGGTGAAAACAACTCTCTACAGCCATTTTTTTTCCATGAATAGAAGAGCAGTAACGGAGCAGTAAATTGAAGGTTGAGAAAAGAAGCCATGGGTCTCATTGTAAGGTCCGAACTAGTCGGAACCAAATACTTAGAGGGTTACCCACAGATTAGAGAGATGCTACAGCAGGTTGGGTGGGCTCAGCACTGAAGAATAAATGGAAAAATATGTTGCTCATTTTTCAAAAGTTTATAACTTGTGAGGGAATGTTTGGTACCCTATATGTTTATCACATTCGGCTTATGATGCATTTCCTAGATGAAGAAATAAATTTACCCTTTTTCAACTTACTTCATAGCCTAAAGATAATGGCTTCTAATGTCCAAAAGAGGGTTCAATTCTTGGAAACCACCTTGTATCACCATGGCCTAGTTAAAATCCTAATTGAGCATCATTTGAGAAAGGTGGGAGACAATTGGGATGAGTTCCTCTTGAGGAATCACTTTGAAGAACCCAAGGAATCTCCATCTGAAGGCAAACTTGAAAGAAGAATCAGGAGAGAGAAAATTTCCAAATCTGTTGAACTTAAAACTGGTAAGTCCATACAAGAGGACAGTGAGGAGATTATCTCTGAGAAATTGGTTGAAATTAAGAAACAACTTAAAAATGAAAAGATAATAAGAAATTATGCTAAGGAGAGAGGTGAGGGACCATCTAAACTAAGACGAAGCCATAGGCTTAGAGGCATATTGAAGAAGACAACAGTTAAGAAAACAGACATCATAGACATTGAAGATGAAGAGACACCAACTGATAGATCTCCTGAGTACCAGTACGAAGAGGATCTTGATGAAGGAACTCTGGAAATAGACCCAGCACAACAACAAATCTATAATTATGTTGAGTCATTGGAAAAGAGAGCCTCAGAAAGCAAAGGAAGAACTCCTAGTCCACCAGGATCTGCAATTGAAGTACTAAGAAGAGACAAATATGAATTAGAAGTACTCAATAGGCATATAAAGAATGAAAATGAAATTTTAAAGGAACAAGTCAAACTAAAGAGTAACATGAACACAACTCTCACTCTGCAAATGGAAAAATTGTACAAGGCTAGTGAAAAGCTTAAGAATAAAAACAAAAAGTTGAGCAGAGCACTTATAAATTTGAGATTCAAGTTGGTCATAAGGAAACCTAGGATGCCATTGAACACCAATCAAATCAAAAAAAGGAGGCTAGATGTCCTAGCAGAAGTTTCAAAATACATGGATTGATTGCATGAGGACATGCAAAAGTTTTGCAGTGGGGGTATGTTGAGCCCCAAAGATTTCCTTTTCTTTCACCAAATTTCACTTCATTTCCTTTGTCCTTTATCAGTTATAGGCTTAAAATATCAATAGGATTGATTAAAGTCACTTTAAGAATGCATACAATAACTAAATTACTAAAATTTTGTGGTCTTGTTGTTGTAGTAATTTTTTACTAGACTTAGCTACAGAATGCAGCCATTCTGTAGCTAGTCGCCTATTCCGCAGCTATCTTCATGTTCACACAGGTTACAGGTGTCACTTAAAGTAAAAATGCATATGTTTGAATTCCAGAACTCACCTACATCATTCCTTTCCCTCTACGAAGTCTGAGAAAAAATCTGCAAGTGGTTATGCACGTGGAGGAAACCCAAACTAAGAAGTAGATTCCTACCAGGACAAGGACTCTACAGATGTCTTCAGCAAAGTACGAGGCCTCCACAAGAGTTCTAATTTGATTTTAATTGAAAAAGACACTTATCCCTATTTCTTCTCCAGGGAAGTTATGTATTTCTCTTATAAGAATAACTTGGGAAATCGAGAGACAGTTAGTTAGTTGATGTTTTATTGTTAAGTTGTCCAAGACCGTAATACTCTGTTTTGAAGCGTTTTCCTTTAATGAAAGAAGAACAACTTTAATACATGATCTGAAGCAATATTGAGTAGATTCGTGTGCTAATATGGTGGTAGAGGGCCCCTACTGCCTGAGAGGCTATGTGCATATTGTTTAGATAAATAACTTTAGCTCTGTTTCGTTCCTAATTTAGGCAGTTTTCTGAACTTTATGTTTTATGCTCACTTACATCGAATGTTACAGCCAGTCTTATTCTTATGAACTGTTCCAAAATATCACTAACACTGAATGAGATAGAACTGTAGTATTTCAGAGATTAATTTCATTTTAGTTCAGCTGAAGTATTTCGGAGGTTAATTGCATATTAGTTCGGTTTTGTTTATGTATTTTAAGTTTTATTAGCTAGTTGTATTCTAGTTCTGTTACATTAGACTTAAAGGCCTTCATTATTTACAAACTGCTCTTGTTCTTAATCTCTACTAATACATCATTATCTGGGAACAATAATTGGTAATGTCATTTTGAAGTCTTTATTGTTCTGCAATTTCTCATAATTTTACAAACTTGCCTTTTTCCAAAACTATTCCAAAAGATTTATAACCCTTGAATGAGGCTTAATAGTGACATTTTGAGTTGCAGAATGGATTAATTTTAGTGTCATAAGTTAATTTAGAGTAGGGTTCCTTACTATGTTGCAAATAATCTTTTCCAAATGTGTTCCAACAAATTTCTAACCATGGATGATATTTTCTTTGTGATATTGTAAGTTGTTGTTTACTTAGAAGAACCTCATTGCATTAAACTTATCCTTTTCTCAAGTTGTTCCAACATACTTCTAATGAAATGAATTGGACTGAGTTCATGTTATGAGTTATTGAGTTCATGTTATGAGTTATTTTTTTCTTGTCAAGTTTTGCAATCTATGAATTATCATTTTCTATTCTTAGGTGCCATACATAGTTTAGAATAGATTTTTCTTTGTTTTAGTGTGACCAATAACTTCTCTTTTCCAAAAACTTAGTTCTTTTCCTCTTATCATAAAAACAAAAAACCAAAAACACTAGAAAAACACTAAAAACAACGAAGTAGGAAGCAGATACCTAGGCACATATAGTGCACTTCACTTCAACAGTTTACTAACCCTGGTTGACAATTTATGACATCAATTTAGGAACACTAAGTTGAGCAGACAGTTGGTACCTCCAAGCACTACATGAAACCACCAGTGGTCCCCATATTTTGTTGCTGATCATGATCTCCCTTGTTGATGTTGCTGGTATGTTGATGGGAGGCATGATTTTGAGTAGGACACAAGGGATGAATGTGTCATTTAGGGGAGGTGATTCCCATAGTTTATGTATTGCATGTTCTAATGGGAACATGAGGGGAGACATGGCCACCAAAATGACCTATTTTCCTTTTTTTGAGGTGGGCCATGAGTTTGATGATGATATCCATCCATTGTATGTATATGGGCATATATTTGATCTTGTATTGTTGGTTCACTCATCTATTTACTATTCAGTAGTAGAGGTGATATTTTCTATACAGTGCTTGCCGTGTTATTGTCTGCAGCTGCAGTGGATGAGATTGTGTTGTAACCCTATTAGGCATTGTTTGTGCCTTGTTGCACATGGTGTAACCTACAACAAACATGTCACTGGGATATTCTATGATGATCATGTCCTATCATCATGGATGAAGTGTCTTGGGCCAGCTTGTTCTTCATGGATGGACGAGAGGTCCTTGGAGGATTGCTCTTCATTTTCCCACTTGAGGGCAATACTTTGCAGCCCATGATCAGCACACACTCCACACTAATCATAAGTGGAGAGGGGGAAAACATGCGTCAAGCTATGAAGCCTTCCATATTCATATTTTCAGCCCATCTTTATTTCCGGAGCTCAGGGTGGAGGGAGATCTCTATGAGTTGCCATGTTGGGAGGAAAATTATGTTGTATAGATGATTTCTTGGGGATGCGAGATTCATATGGGGAGGATGAGTCCCATTTTATATCAGATCTCATGCCTCAAGGATACCATTAGACAGCCCATTGTTCCTCCATGGATATTTTTTTCCACATGATAGCTATTTGGGGATGTTCACCAAAAGCTAGATTGCATATGTTGGAGGGACAACTTGGACACTTGACTGATGATATGGAATCCTTTTCTTGGAGGAGTTCATCATGCATGGATTCTATAGGGAGAGTGAAGGAAAATAAATCATTTTATCCTTGCACTTTCTTGAGGACAAGAAATCTTTGAGAGGGGAGGACTGTAATATTCAGAATTTTTATGGAATATTAATTTTTTCCATTTTCACATAGGAGATGAATAATATGGGTAGGATACCCATTAATTTCATGAGTAGGGAATAAAAATCCTCTTAGTGTGAAAGAGGATCACTTATAGAGCTGGATTTCACACCCCATGTGTGAAAAGAGACTTTTGAAGGAGGACTAGGTCAAGTTTGACCAAGTCAAACAGTGCAGTGATAAGAGGTGGAAGGCATCTTGTGGGACAGCGCAGTGAAAGAGGAAGGAAGGTTTCTTGAAGGGGAATCCATCATGATTGGTACCCATGGAGAGGGGGCTCACATTTTTTAAAATGAGGGCAAGGCAGCCATTGTGATTCATATTGAGTATTATTCATCTTTGGTCTCTTAGACCTGTTGCAGTCTCTTGTTGTTCAGCAGAGTTGCAGTGCTGCTTAGCACGAGGCAGTCCTGTTTAGGATTTCCTCTCCTTCTTGGAGGATTTCACTCCATTCCCATATTTAGGCATTGAGGTCAAGCATCAGCCTCTTCATCAGCGCAGTCTCAGCTGGAGATTGTGCAGTGTTGCTAGGTGTTGCAGGGGAGGTTTTCTACAACACCATCCTTGGCTAGTTTTCTAGAGGAGGGAGATTCCATTCCCTTGGGAGATCATTAAGGGACGTTTATGAGCAGATTCCACCATCTTTGGCACCAAGCCAACCACTTACCATCATTAGCAGCGTAGTCCCTTCCTTAGACAGCGTTATTCTTGGAGAGCATTTGCTGTGAGGGATTAGCACATAGTTTGGAGGGTGAGATCTTAGGTGAAAGGATCAGCCTTTCATTCTAGAGATCCATTGGAGAAGATCTTGTCATTGATTGTAGCATCTTCAGTCTTCTCCAATTATTTCTAGTTCTTGAGTTGCTGCTGCTACCCAGCAACTCCGGCATTTTGCATTTTTGCTTATTTTAGCCAATCCTTTAGGATTGACTTGAGGTAGTGATTGGGAGCTTAGATATTCTCTCCCAATCATTGTATGAACCATATATTTGCATATCTATGTATTGACGTGTGTTTCAGCAGTTGTTCCATATAAAAATACGCAGTTATAGCCTAGGGATTTATTCATGTAGCAGTGTTCCTCATATTTTCATGTACATGTCTCTTGAGGCTTGCAGTGCCTTTCTTGAGTGACCATTTCCTCATGGAATTGTATATCTTATGATACTATGATATGAGATGATGGCTATTTTATTCTCCCGGCATTTTATGTGTTAATGTATCACTTTTCTTTCCATTGGTGTATTTGTATATTGTTGTAGCTCCACATTGGAATATCTTAAGATATTCCCAATAGTGTAGATTTTCCCTCATTTTGGATATTACAGAGGCAAAGAGGAAATAGAGGAAATAGAGAGAAAAACGAAGGAAGAGGGAAGATCAAAGGAGATTGGAGGAAGAAAAGTAGAAGCAATAATAAGAAGAAAAGAAGAAGCAGGAAGAAGAAGAGAGGTGAAGTGAAATAGCAGAAGAAACAATGCAGAAACAATTTGAAGAGAAAGAATAGAACTGATGACCCGAAGAGGAGGAGAGAGAACATATGCAATACTAGGATATTTCTCAATAGATTGAAGAATTGATAGAAACTTTGGACATGGAGGAGAAACCAAAGTTGTATAATCAAGATGTCGACCTGATGCCAAGTGCACAATAGTTCACTGAACAATCTCCACCACCTCCAGCAATAGAGTTAGCTCCGAGCGAGGAAGAGGAATTTGTTCCTCTTAATGATGATATGGTCATGGAAATGTACAACATACTGTAGAGGAAGATTGTAAAATCATGTGAGAATCATTTTACAGATGACCTCGCATCACCTGCATTCATTAGAGAAAGGGTGATAGTGGCAGACACCAAGAAAAATCTTGATGTTTTTGTTGTTGTTGAGTGCAGGAATTGCGCTTAAGAAAACTCCTCAACACTTAATTATCAACTCAGGGGTTCGTAAACTTAGAGACGAATCACATGCAATGCCAGAAGTGGTATGAAATTTTCCTATTTTATCTTCCTACTTCTTAATCAAAATATTTCAGAATCAAATAAAAGGTCTCAAAGGAAATTAATACCAAATTCGTTCTAGTGCGGAAATGTAAAATAATGCATCTGCGGAAGAACTAAATAAAGGAAAATTCACACTACTTTTGATACATATTAACTACTGAATGAAAGCCTATATTTATCTCCAATAGAGGTACTTGGCAGTTTCAACAAGTGGGCCCTTAAGAGATCTTCCCTTCTAATGATTTTCCTTCTCACACAGGTCATTCCTGCAATACTGCAATATGCTTGCACTAGTGCGGGCACAGAACTCTGTGTGAAAAGTATACTTTTTACTTTTACTGAAGACTTATGTATTTGTTTAGGGGCTCAAAGCCAAAAGGCTTAGAGCGCTTTGTTCGTGTAACAAGACACTAGTTCTTGTACTGGAACAGAGCTTCCTACACCAAGTTATCGATTTCTAGAAAATAAATAAGCGTGTTAACTATAAAATAAATTGAAAATGTAAGCAGACTTTGGAAATCACTTGCACACGAAATGAAATTATTTTAATTAACTGAACCTTGAAAAATGTAAATAAACAACCTTTCAAAGGTAATTTGCATGAAATCAGGTCCTACTTTAGAAAATAAAGTTCACTATGATAACTTAAATCACTTTCAATCCTTTTCCTAGAAAATGTAAAGTGCAGAATAAATCAAGACTATGCAACAACATTTTTCGTGCATTTTATGAAGTCCTCTTTAATTGTTTTAAGAATTTAACTTTCAATATCGGAGACACTTCCTTTCGATGACAACACTGTTTGCAGAAATAAATTAAATTGCGTAAACGAAAAGAATGAAATACTTGCTGTAAAATTAACTATGTAAAAACGCAGTACATAAACCAACATGCACTGGTGCAGGATCAAACTTCCTGCTCGATCCAGGTGAAAGAAATCTTGAAAAGTAAATTGCGTAAATAAATGAATTGAAATTAAATTTCACACAAATGGATCTATTCACACCTTAAAAGAAGTTGAAATTCATGTGCAAGAAAAAGAACTTAACTCAAGCCACACTTCTGCAATTAAATAATTTAACACACCTTTCAAGCATCGAAAATGAAAGGGGTAAACAAACTAGGTTGGTTGGGCCCTAGCCAAACATCTCATTTCCCTGTTAAGAAATGAGACTCTTCAACAACTAAATCAACGAATCAAATATAAATTTAAACGTAGGATGAATGAAACATGGCGCAACCTCCTTCTATTAATTCAATTCAGAAAATAACATAATAGATCTGAGTCCAACCTAGAACTTGGGTGATAACAAAATTACAAGCTTATCACCAGAATTGATATCAACTACTATCGCTAACCTAGTCCTACCTATGGATTACATTATATATAGTCCTCGGCTCATGGCCATATCAAATCTACACAGCCATTTTCCAAATCAGGCCTCTCGATCGAACTGCCTACCAAACGACTTTACAAAATTAATCCTTTCGTCTATATCAAGATGTGAACAAAACGTTGGCAATGGACCGTATCTTCAACATAATATTTTACAATCCTCCACTTCAGTTCGATCTATGGATATTGGAAACTAATCTAAGCGACGTGGCAAGATGCCCTCGTGGCGTGAACGAATGGTTGTGGAGATCTCGGAACAAGTGTTTGCTGGCAGAGGTAGAGGAAGGTTCTTGCACTAGATCAAGCTACCTTACGATTAATACCTTAACCTTATCAAATAATTATAGGAAGTAAACATAAGTTACAAGATGTTACTAAAGGCACGAAATCTATTAAAAATAATTAATTAAACACCTAATAAATCCTAAACATGAATAATGAATCATTTGTGGAAATAGGTAGCTTTTCAAGGACTAGTGCAAGATAGAAGTTGTTTAAGGAGATGAAACAGAGGAATAATGTTGGGGTTTTACAATGGGAAAAGGGTGAAAAATAGTACATTTTGGGACACCAATATCCTCCCATCCCTAAACTGTTGTTTTTCCTCACACAACCTTTATCTGTCTGCAAAAAATTCTTCAAAATAGGGGTCATCCTTAATCCTGCACTTGAATGTTAATTCCTGTTATTACCACCTTTTGCTTCCTTTTTCGAGCATCCTTCAGTTTCTTATTCACCTTCTTGAGGTGCTTGTAGCATTTGGAAGCTCGGTATCTCCATAATTTTACTTCACATTTCTGCTTCTTAACCTCTACAACCAACTCCACCATACCCTGCTGCTACCAGTTTTTCTCTTTCATCACCTAGTTGAGCACCTCTAAATCATGGATTTGTAGTTCCAAGTCTACTATCATAGTGCTGAGGTAGAGGGTAGAGTTTTGTGCATCTGAATAACCGGGCGGAGGAACCCTTTCTACAACGGATTCGAGGCATGTACCATCAACGCCAAGATCAAAATGATCTTGGTTGTCTAGTGTCTGCATCAAGTCAACAAAAGCTTTTGTGCCAGGAACGTTCATGGCACTAAGGGTTTCAGAATCCTCCATGTCTATTATAGCAGGGGCTTTAGTACCCTACGCTTTTAGATTCTCAGGGGCTTCAGTACCCTATTTCTCCAACTCACCAGGGGTTTCGACACCTTTTTCATCTAATTCATCAAGGCCTTTACCGTATTCATCCAAATCATCAGCAGGGGATTCAGGCTCCTGCTCATAAAAAATTTTAAGGGGGTTTTCATACTACACCACATCATCTTCTGGACCCTCTGGCGGGTCCTCACTTGTACTTGGCGTTGCTTTCTTTCGCCTTATTTTTTTAACAAAGTCCGAAAAAAGGATGGCATCCTCTCTTTCTTCCTTCTCTTCACTTACCATGGTGTGGGTTGTCGCGTCTGCAAGGAATGAGAGAATGTGATCTCTGGGGGAAGCTTGAGGTGACTCATCTATAAGAATCAAGGAGCTCGACCAAGAGGAAACATTCTTCTTGGTCGAGGTCTTGGTCACCCTCCTTTTTGTCGAGGACGGGGTTCCTTCGCCAACCTTCTCCTCTACATGTACTCGTCAACTTCTGTTCTTTGTCTTGGTAGGGGTAGGGGTTTCTGCCTTCCGCTTCTTTCTTTCACTCATCCCAGCAGACTTTCCTCCACTCTTCCTAGCATATTTTCTCATGTGAAATTCCTTTAAAAATGTTTTCCATGCTATATCCTTAGCCTCCAATTCCTTCTTGACCAAAATTGCAATAAGCCCATGGTTGTAAGGTCTATAATCGTCCTGGCTTGCATTCCCATTTTGCATTCCTTTTTCCATCTTCTCCAAACTCTGGAGCAAATAATATGGGAAAATAATGTGCTTCTCGGACTTAAAATGCAGCAACAATTGAAAGTGATACACAAATTTAAGGGAATACCGTCCCTCATAGGTTAGGAAATTCTATAATTTGTAGAGAAGGTCTCGCCACTTACCAAGTAGGGTGATGCATGGAATTCCCTTCTTCCAATCGACCTTCATTTTTCTGTCAACCACGAATCAGCGCCATCGCTTATTTTCAATCCTTTCCTTCTTAAACCATTGTTCCCCTATGTTGGACAGTCCTGTGGCTTGTGCTATGGACTCCTCTGTAACTTTGAACTCTAGGGATCCGACCTTAACTCGGCCATCCTTGAACGTTTTCGCAAAATCCAGGGCCATGGCCATATCATACCCTTCGAACTTCTGCAATAACGGGAGCAATCCCGATTCTTTCAATAGTGAAAGATTGTTCCTGTACTCCATGGTCTGTTCAATTTCCTTCAAGGATGTTGGTTCACTTCTCACGGGTGCCATCCTACTCGAATTCTCCTCAATTCCCTATCACAATCTTAGAATGATTTCACATGATAAAGAGACAAAAATCTGTTGGGAATTTTATGGCAGAGACTCGGTCGTCCACCACCCAATTAATTCTATCCATCCAATCACCGTTAATCATTACAAATGCCCCTTTGAAATGGGCGCTAACACGTACCATTATCCCATAGGTGAGCGAGAATAATTGGAGGAAGCTGAGGCTTTTACGGTAGCAGTGTAATGGTCCGATGATCGGGTTATGAGGTAATGGTTATGATGAATGAGTAATGGAAGGTCTTTTCAGAAGGGGTAATCACAGGGTTACAGATAGTTTGTACGATTCCACATTATCTCCATGATTCAGTTAAGATGTACTTTGGAATTCATTAAAAAGATTATCTTTTTGAACCCAAACATCTTGAACTTTAATAATTTATTCCTAACTAATAATTGATAACGCAAAGTAATAATCGAAATGGAAATAATATATGTTATGATCTATCATGGTAATCCTTTAGCTACAGGAAAAATAGTTTTCAATAATCATTTCACATTAAGCGCTCTTGTACTGCGTTAAGTAGTTTCTTGCACTGTGTATTTACAGTCAGGCGCATGCTTGCACTGATCTTACTTGCACTGCAACGTGCCTTCATTGATATGCTTGCACCGATTATGTGCATAACTGTACTAAGGACGTTGAAGAAAAGAGGAACACAAAAATTCTGATAGAACTCAATTCTTTGGCTGGACTGAAAAAAAAATTTCCTGAATGTACAAGAGGTTTTTATTCGCCATTTCTTTGGTGTTTCATGAGCATGCATTTCTGATCTGATTGCATCAAATCCTGCAATGTATCCATGAGGGAGAAAAGAAGTGGGAAAGGGAATTTTTTTTTTAGAATGGGAAGGAACATTATGATAGGGATTCCAAGAACAATACCACCAAGAGGGATAAACAAAAATGGGATTGGCAAAAAAAAATCAGGAAGAAAGAGGGATTTCACGAAATCGGATGGGATAGATCTTAGAAGAAAAGGGGAAGGTAATCATTATGGGACTGAGAAAAGAAAATATTGGAAAATTACGAAACGGGAAAAAGAAGAAGTGTTACACCAATTTTTGGTCATCTAACCTGTTACTATTAGATACCAAAGTACACCGTGTAAAACCAATTTTACCCTAGTAAAATTTCTTTCACTATGAAAAACAACTTAGTAATCCATAATTTATTAAGTTGTTTATGGTCTAAACATGAAACCCCATAAGGAAATATTGAATAAATCCCTATTTGTTTGGTTTTCCTCAAGGGATAATTAATTAAACCACAGTTTAATTAATATTCAGGGTCATATTTAACCCAAAACAGGAAAATTAATTAGATAGATCACTATTTATCTTATTATTTTCTATGAATAATTATTTAAATAATATTACTTGTTAAATTTGACTAAATCATTTATAAATAATTGAATAAATCACTATTTATTTAATTATTACTCAACCATATTCTTAAAATAATAAATAAATCATTTATTTATTTATTATTTACAAATAAAGAGATTTGACCAAATTCAAATTCCGTTTCCCTCCAACAAAAATTATAAAATATTCCATAAACGTTGGATCTAGATTTCGTTAACAATATTTTAACTATGCACCAATATCTAGACTAACTCAATATTTTGTTATAAATAGAAGGGTTTTTCCATTCATTCACTACCTTTTGTTGCCAAAATATCACTCTGGATCTATACTTTTGGTCTGACTTTGATCCTCCATCATTGTCATATTTTTCTACTTTTTGCTTGGGAGCTCCCCTCGAGTTCCACTTTTGTTTGGGTTTTCTATAGCATCAAGAGAGAAAGATCTTAGATTTGAAGCGCTGAGGACATACAAGAACCCATCCCGCTGAGGGGGACTGGTAACATCTTTCTATGTTCCCTTCCCAGGTGTCATAATACAAAAATTCTTTAAAAACATTATTGTCTTGTTCATTGGATGCATGGAGCAACTCTTTCTTTTTATTTGTTGTTTAATGTATTTAACTGCATAGATATGGATTTATGTAGCATTTATTCTGATCACTAACTACAGATCTAAGGAAATTGACAACCATCTTTGATGTTAGGGTTGTCTGTTATGCACATCTAAAGTGAGCTTTTTTCGTATGCTTGTGATTAGAATTCACAATAACAAGAAGGGCAGAATTTTACCTATAAAATCTACCTGCACTGGTGCCGGAAAAGTAAATGCAACGAGAAGTAAGCGTTACTTGAGTAAAAATCTCCATGCTAGTTATCCAAAACTTGAGTAAGGGCTTGGTTCATTGAACCTACTTCTTCTTGGTGACAACCAGCATATCTAAAGATCAAGCAACATTCCCTTTTTATTGAAATTTTGATCTCCCTGCCAACAAGCTAGTTTTCAGGTTGATCCTTCTGAAATCATGTCAGTCAACTGATTTTCATAATTACAGGAAAATTATTTTTTTTTTATGATTTTTTTTTGTCATTTTTTTCATTTCATTTTTATTTATTTTTTTCAGAAAGGAAAACATCATGTCTTCAACAGGTTGGTGTTACCACCTACCATTTTCTTCCCAAATTGTTGTTGGACTTGTTGTGTAAAATATTTCTTAGCAAGGGGCTGAAAATATACCTTTAATCTATGCCCATTTACCAAGAATACTAAATTCCGTCCATCAATAGTTTTGATCTCTATTGCTCCATTATCGAATACTCTGACCACCTCGTAAGGCCCCATCTAGCGTGTGTGGAATTTCCATTTTAAATACTTGAATCTAGAATCATAAAGGAGTAACCAACCACCTGGTTGGAACTGCTTCTTTAGAATGGACTTGTCATGCCACCTGCTGCGCTATTATTGGAATAATACGTTCTGTTGAACATCACCCCTTCGAAATTCATCTACCTCGTTCAACTATAGGAGACGTTGCTGTTGTGCTTCAGAGAGATCAAGTCCCAATTGCACCACAGTCTTGAAGGTCTCAATATGGAATTATATCGGCAACAGGACTTGTTTTCCGTATACCAACTCATATGGTGTGTGTCATGTGTTGTTCCTCCAAGTGGTTCGGTATGGCCACAAGGCTTTCAGAGATCTGTTAGTCCAATCCTTTTGATACATATTAACTGTCTTTGTGAGGATGGACTCGATCACCTTATTTGTGGACTCCACCTAACCATTTTCTTATGAGTGATATTGTGTATATTTCCTGTTCCAGATCTTGTACTGCTCCATTACACCCTGTACCAAATTAGAAATAAAATGCGGACCATTGCTAGAAACAATTTCTCTAGGCACACCAAATCTAGTAAAGATTTCAGTGAAAAGAAAATCAACTTTTTCTATGGCAAAAGAATCAGCTTTAGCTTCTACCCATTTTGTAACAAAATCTGTATAAACCAAAATATGATTTTTATTTAATGATGTTGGATTTATTGGTCCTATGAAATCAATGGCCCATTTTTCAAAAGGCTCAATCATAACTTGAGGACATAAAGGAATTTCATTGGTTTGATTAGGCTAGCCTACTCACTGATAGCTAACACACTGCTTGACATATTGTTTGGCATCTGTGAACAATGATGGCCAAAAAAAGTCAGCGCGTAATATTTTATATGCAACCCTCTTATCAACGAAGTCACCTCCAGAAGGTTCATCATGGGAATATTTTAGAATATAAAACACTTATTCCTCTCTTACACATCTACGAATAATGAGATCTGGTCTAGTGTAAAAGAGGTCTCCTTGAACCTAGGAATATGCAAAAATTTTCTGAATAACATTCTACTTTTCTCCGGCGGATAAGTGAGGTGGTGTTTTTCCAGTGACTAAATAGTTAGCTATGTCAGCATGTTTGTCAGGAACATTATCATCAATAGGAATTACTTCACTAGGATTATTTAATCTCGAAATATAGTCTGCTACTACATTGGATTTCCCTGGTCTATCAACAATATTAATATTGAATTCATGTAATAATAACAAACACCTAGTCACTCTACCGCTAGTTAATGTTTTATTCATCAAACATCTTATTTTGGAATGATCAGTATGCACAAATACTTCATATCCTATAATGTAGTTCCTGAATTTATTAATTGAAAAAAATACAGGTAAACAATATTTCTTAGTAAATGTGTAATTCAATTCGGCATGTGACAAGTTTTTTTTGGTAAAATAGATGGCATAGGATTGTTTTTCTTCCTCTTGTGCTAAAGCTGCACCAATAGTAGTATCTGAGGCATCAAAGGAAATATGAAATGGCAGGGACCAGTTTGGTCCTCTCAAAACTTGTGCCTATACTAATTTTTCCTTCAATGTCTCAAAGTACTGTTGGCAAGCTGTTGGAAAGGTAAATCCTCTCTACAGACAGAGACGATCCCTCTAGCCCTAGAGTGGATCTAGCAACAAAGGGACAAGCTAAAGTGTAGGTTCCTAATTAATGAATGAAAAGGACGGGGTAGATTGACCTACCTAGAGTCCAACGTTGTCGTCGATGTAGTGGTGGTGGCCTCTTGATCTCTGTCTCGACGGGTCATAGTCCTTCTGCAATAGTTCTCGGATACCTGCACAAAGATCAGAAAACAAGAGAAGCATACAAGACAATGATTTCATTCATAATCAACTAACCAGTCAAGGAAGGTTAAGCATGTTGCATCAAGTAAACCATATTAACACAAGATGGAAACCAGAAAATAGTCATGTATATATATAAATAGAAGAAAGAGTTACAACTGGAGCATTGATGTCGCAATCTCCTCCAGCAGGGTTCAGTTGAAGCGCATCTCGAGGGATCATTGGGGAATTCGGACAAGGTGAGGACACAAGCCTAAGCTCTCTCGACAAAGGTCTCTTTATTTGTTCTATCTCTCTAGCTAAATGTTCAAGAATTATCTTCAGCCTTTCAGCTATAATTGTTCCGCTATGATTGTTCAACTAGTGTATCAATGGGAGATAGATTTATTTATAGAGGGAGAGGAGGATGTTGGGATCCCTACAATGGTGGAAGGGAGGCCTTATCCCTTGGGAGGTTTCCCCAAAAGGTGGAAACAAGAGGCCAAAGGAAGGGGTCCGTGGTTATTCAGTCGAACCACTCCAGCTGACTCGTCCACGAAGTTGTTAGGATAGAAACTTCGCCTCTATATTTAAAAAACATTCCATAAACAGGTTGGTGCAGGTAGCTCACTAGGACAGAGCACCAATGGGCACGGGGCCCAGTGTTAATCTTCCTCATTGGCACGAGGGCATAACAGTCTACTATCGCCAAGGCAAAAACATGTGTTTATGATGGTCTCCTCAGGAAATCGTCAACAGAAGGAATGTTGTCCTCATGGAAAGGGATGCAATGATGGTCTTTTCAAGGCATGCCACTTCTTATTATTCAAAAAAATGATCCTCCAATGTGCGGGATGGGGACTGCAGGGACAATGAAAATATTTTGTGTAACAGATGCCCCCTAAAGCATGAGGTCCAAGAGAGAGGGGGGGTGAAATGCTTTACGAGAACGTGTTCGAACCAAACACCGTTGTCGGAAGACCTGCAATTAAAAATACAACTGATATCTCTGATACACAAATATGTGGTATGGGTGCAGCCATCCATAATATAGTACATATATAAACTGAGATCTGAGGTATGGACACAGCCATCAAGCAATAAGGATCAACAATTAGACTCAGGTATGGTCACAACCATCCAATAAACGAGTCATGAAATAAGTCATGATAAACCACAATATCCCACAACCTGGATCTTATCAAAAAAAACCCAGGGTCTTGTGCTCCCTCTCGACCCGAAAAAGTATAAATTCAAGCATGCGAATATGTGAGCTAAAGTCGAACATGGAAGAAAATCTCCTGAATACCAGCCAATGATGAAAGTTGTTAACATGCATGAGAGAAACCACCAATAATGACAATGGCTCTCAAGGTACAACAGGTACAATCCACGGAATGTGAACAATGATCTGGCGTCGAACACCTGCAAAATCACTTGATCGAAGGCCAATGATGTGGACCTGTCATCGAATGCGAAGAACTTTCCATTGAGGCATGCAAGCTCCAAGGAACCAGAAGGGAGTCTCTAGGTCACCTTCCCGGATAATGAGTTGAAGTTGACAGGAAATGACCCAATCGAAGGAGGGCCATAATTTTTCCCACATCATCGACACGATACAGAGGATCATGATGATAGTGAATTAAGACCAAACAGAGGAAGGTTGAAAACTGCAGAGTCAAACTTCTCTTGAACATATCAGCGACATGACTCTGGATTTGGAAGTATTTGACATCAAAGGATCTGAGGTCATGATGACGTGGCAAAGAGTAGATGAGAGGCCAAAACAGATTACCCAAACCCATGAGGGAAAAAATGACAAAATGAGATGTCCCCAACCCAACACAAATGTAGACGAGTGTCATGTTCAAGAGCGACATACTGCTGACACAACTAAGAACTGGTTCCATTTTCCCCCACCATTTCTGGTGAGTACCAAATTATTTTTGAAAAACAAGCTTGAAGGGGATATCATATGCTTGTAATGTAATTTTTTCCTTCAGACAAATCCATCCTAGTACATTTTATGAGCCCTAGGAAGGAGGAACTCGGGTACGTCATCGTGACGATTTCCGATGTCATCAGGGTTTAACGAGTCTGACAAAGGAATAACTCGGCATCTTTTCATGTTTAGAGAGTTTGAAAAGAAGCGGAAAAGAAAACTCCAGAAATTCCCTTTTCGTAAACAGTCCCTTAGATCTGAAAAGGTAGAAAACAATATCCGAGAGAACCTCTTAGTCGCAATAGGCTAAGGTATTCCTTTTTCGTAAATAATCTATCCCAACCCGAAAAAGGGGTAAACGTATACTGGGTAGATATCATTTCGCAACCATTTAACGAGTTCAAAAATAAAAGAGTCTCGGTAATCTTTTCAATTTTAGAGAGTCAGAAAAGAGCTAAAATATGACTCCTCCTGGAGGAACGAGTGGTATAAAGGATAGAAACTAGTTCTGGTAATGGTGGAACTACTCAGAACAAGTAAAGGTTAAGAGGTTGGCTAACAAGACCACTCATTGCAGCAGTTCCTTAGGAATGGGTGAAACAACCAAGTGAAGGAATATGATCGACCAAGCATATGAAAATGATGGAATAAGAAAACGAAGGCTCATCCAGAAAAATAGGCTGATAAAATGGCAATCATGAGAGGTAAAATGGTAATGGTTTCATTTTTACATAAGATTGAAATCAAGAAACTCTGCTTGAAATTGGTTTCATTTTTACAAAAGCTTAAAACAAAGGTAAACTATGTTTGAAAAGTGGGCATGCCCCCAACATGGTGACTCAATTCGAGGTATATGCCCCCCAAGCTTCAATCCAGTTGCAATGAATGAAAAGCAGATGGAGTGAAGGTTCAAATTATGAGATTATAAAAAGACTCGACTGGGATCTTATGAGATCTAATCCAAGACTCCAATTGGAAAAAACATGTTTCATTATTTTAATGAGGTTGATACATTAAAATAACTATCCTCATGACCTAATTCATTTTTTTAACAAGGTTGACATAGAAGACAGAGTGTCCTCATAACACCTTGTTTCATTTTTTAAACAAGCTTGGCACAAGAAAAGGAACTCTGCTCTGATGACCTTGTTTCATTTTTTAAGGAGCTTGACACAAGAAAATGAACTCTGCTCCAAAGAGCTTGTTTCATTTTTTAAGGAGCTTGACACAAGAAAATGAACTGTGCTCCGCCAACCTTGTTTCATTTTTTAAGGAGCTTGACACAATAAAACGAACTATGCTCTGACAACCTTTCATTATAAAAAATAATAGGTCATGGCTTCCAAGAGGTTCGCATCGGATGGGAGAACAACATCTCGAAAATCGCGATCGAATGCCCCCAGTAGATGGTACTTGACGGTACAACCACTAGATGAGGGCAATGAACAAGTGGCCACATAATTCACCCATGGTGGGGAAGATACAACCAGCGGATAAAGATCCGGCAGAGACGATGGTGGGCCAGCTGCCACCTCAGAACCGAAGAATTTAAAGCTGATCAATGGTCACGATCCGAACTTTGTGTGGAAAATAGATCACACGAAAGAGGGAAGAGACAAGTGCACCCATGGCATAAACATAATTGCGCCCCAAGAGTAAATTGAAATCCAAGGGGCCTGGAACAACCATCACGCCTATACAGACGATTTTCCCTCCCAAAGTTATAGGCAACTTCGGAAGGATCCCTAACGGTTGACTGGTTCCTCTGTTGAATGCCAAAATATTCTGCGTAACAGGCACAAGCATTGGAGAACCAAAACCTTGCCAAGTAGTTGAAGATAGAATACTAAAAGATGCGCCTTCATCTATAATCGTGCTAGCTATGGCCACATCAAAGGTTTTTACCATGATCTCAAAAGACACATAATAAGGAAGGTGGTATCCTGTAAATCGTCCCCAATCAAAGGAAGCAACCAAACTACTTGGAGGGGGTACCATTTAACTGATATGGTCATCCTCTGGTGTTACCGAACCAAAAACAGCATCCACCTAGACCTCAGACATGGGAACAAGGAGAGAAAATTCTTGAGTCCTAGGGACGGGAGAATCTCTCTCCAAGTCTGAGGAATCTGAAGAAACAAGAAGAACATGAGGAGGATGAGATCCACTCTTGATGGAAAAGACCTAATGAACCATAGGTGGGATCAAATCGACCGATTCTCCAACCAATGGTTGGTCGGGAACGGCTTCGTGAATTTGAATTTCCTTAGGAATGGGATTGACCAAGGATGACTCTTGACCGATCGTTGCATCAACTCGTGGAGGACTCGAAGAAAGCTTCTTGTAACCTACTGGAAGGCAGGGTGCAGAAATAGCAGGGTTGTCCAACACTCTCGTGGCTTCATCCATATGTGGGCAAATGTGAATGGGATGATTCCCTTCACACAACTTACAGGGATTTGTAATCTTACCCTGTTTCTTATGAGTCTTGTCATGGATAGTCGAATATGTGCCACCAATATGACTTCCAGAAGCCAAAAACAACGACGGACGGTCGTTGGACCTCGCTTCAAGTACCTTGGGAATGCCATGGCAGTCTCGAAGAAGGTGGTCACCTTTACACAACATGCAAAGAAATTTGACTTACCGAGGAAGGTTAGATGGTTTATCAATGGATGGTGTCTGAGGCACAATAGTCGCAGGGTTGGCCTCTCTCTTATCAGGCTTCTTCTTTTTCGTCTTCTTCTTCTTCTTCTTAGTCACCTAGTTACTAGAATCCAGAATTTCACCAGGCGAAGTAGAGGAAGAGGACGAAGGAATAGGCGAAGAAGGGGATAGGTCCACCTTAGAATCAACATGATTTTGTTCAGGTGGAGGGGATGGTTGTATAGGGGGCGGAATACTTGAGATCACAGAGGTCGAAAACAACCAAACAAGCAACCCAACAGTTAACTCAAGTAGGGACAATGTTGCCATATAAGGAGCACCAACATTTCCAAAAGAAGGAAAAGGACCAGGATTCCCTTCAGAGGGGATTCCTTGGTTGGTGAAATCCGGAAAAGTCACCATTGGAAACAACCTTAAAACAAAATACTAAGGAAGATAACTCTAACCAGGAATATTTTGTGGGCAGTTAATATTTTAATACATTGAAACAAAACTCTGTTGTTTCATATTTTAAGTGTCAAGAAAAAGGCAAAAGGTGAATCTATCACTTTCAGGTTGAAACGAGCATGAGAGGACAAGCGCTCGATGATCTCTTCTCTTTTTAAGGAGTCATGAAAAAAATGAAATGACTACTCAGGTAATCTAAGCAAGAGGGTGAATCAAGTTTCCGTGAACTGCCATATACACCTTGGTGATCAAATGAAAGAGAAATGACCAAGGACTTAATGTACGTGCAGGTAGTCTCCCTGAATGTTGTGTTCGGTGTATCACGGTTACAGGGCAGCAGACTCGGCTTCCTATGGATAAAGGATTTGAACCTATGAGGGTCTCCCATTATATATGCGATGGTACAGGGAGCACAAGTCCATACTAGTGTTGTCTAAAGCCAGATGGTGAACGACAGCTACTAGGTTTAACGACGTCAGAACATGTCACTAGCCTAGAGCACTAAAAATGTTTGTGTTAGGTTCCAATGCTTCCTTAGATTGATTGAATTGATTTTACAATTTATCTTGAATTAACGTTTCAGTTTCAAGGCCCTACTCAAATTTCCTAAATGCAAGCTACATGCAAAAGAACACCATTTTCCATTCAATGAATGCTAACTAAGAGAAGGATAGAGATCTTTCAGAAAGTAGCAAACAATGAAAACATGCGAAGAAGTCCTCTAATGCATCTAATACAATCAAAACGAGAAACGAAAAACTCTTTCCTAGTTCATCAAGCGCTAGGTATGCAAAATAACTTTTCATTTCCCATGCAAACGAAAGAATGAATTTTTTGTTGAATGAAGCACACAATGCACTAATTACATTAAAAATCAAACCAAACACTAGTTTAGAGCACTATGAATGTATAGATCTCAAAACGAACAATAAGAAAGCAATACAGACATAAAAACATACTCAAACCAATGAAGCACTCTTTCAAACAATGTGAAAGCTTTCAAAATGACCCAAATGAGCAATGTGATCTATGCTCGAAACAAAGAGATGTAGAGTCAAAAAAACACAAAAGTAATTGTTCAACAAACCAAAAACTCCAAGGATCAAGAAATACTAATACAACTAATCAGGGAATCGAACTGACCAAAGATAAAAAAGACTCGAACTTCAACCAGAAGGCTCAGTGAGCGGAATTCACCTAGAAACCATAGGGCTATGAACTGCACTGATGAGAGAATAGAAAAACAACTGAGAAGAGCAAGCCTACAATAGTCAAAACAATCCCAAAAGACCAATTGTAAATCAAAGAAACAATCCAGAGTCAAGCACAACTGACCAAAAACTTAGCAAGAAGTTCAAACCAAATCCTACAGGATTTGGCGTGACTGTGATGGGGTAATCCGCGCCAAACAGGGGTTGGCACTACTGCAAGAAAAGAAACAAGCGCCAATTGGCGCGACTGTTCAAACGAAACTAGTGCCAAGCCGGATAGCTATGGGAGGAGGGAAGAACCAGTGAGGAGAGGTCAATATTGACAATCTAGAGCTGAATAGGAGGATTCCAGACAATCAAGCAAGCCAAAAAATACAGAAAAGCAATCAAACGACCGAAGTCGACGTGACAAGGAAAATTCCTAATGGGCAAAGAAACGACAAAATCACACTGATCCCAAGTGGAGTTGCCAATTTGTTGGGAAGGTAAATCCTCTCTCTGGACAAAGACGATCCCTCTAGCCCTAGAGTGGGTCTAGCAACAAAGGGACAAGCTAAAGTGTAGGTTCCTAATTAATGAATGAAAAGGACGGGGTAGGTTGACCTACCTAGAGTCCAACGTTGTCGTCACTATATTGGTTGTGGCCTCTTGATCTCTGTCTTGATGGGTCACAATCCTTCTGCAACAGTGCTCGAATACCTACACGAAGATCAACAAACAAGAGCAGCATACAAGACAATGATTTCATTCACTATCAACTAACTAGTCAAGGAAGGTTAAGCATGTTGCATCAAACAAACCATATTAACACAAGATGGGAACCACACAATAGTCATGTATATATATAAATAGAATAAAGAGTTAAAATCGGAGCCTTGACATCGCAGCCTCCTCCAGTGGGGTTCAGTTGAAGCACGTCTCAAAGGATCATCGGGGAATTCGAACGAGGTGAGGACACAAGCCTAAGCTCTCTCGACAAAGGTCTCTTTCTATGTTCTATCCCTCTACCTAAATGTTTAGGAATTCTCTTCGGCCTTTCAACTATAATTGTTCCACTATGATTGTTCATCTAGTGCATCAATGGGAGATAGCTTTATTTATAGAGGGAGAGGAGGAGGTTGGGATCCCTACAATGGTGGAAGGGAGGCCTTATTCCTTGGTAGGTTTCCCCAAAAGTTGGAAACAAGAGGCCAAAGGAGGGGGTTCATGGTGATTCAGTCGAACCACTCCAGCTGACTTGTCTACAAAGTTGTTAGGATAGAAACTTCGCCTCTATATTTAAAAAAAAATCCATAAACAGGTTGGCATGAGTATCTCACTGGAGCGGAGTGCAAATGGGCACGGAGCCAATTGTTAATCTTCGGCGTGAGGGCATAACGGCCTACTAGCGCCAAGGAAAAAACATGTGTTTCTGATGGTCTACTCAGGAAATTTTCAATAGAAGGAATGTTTCCTCATGGCAAGGGATGAAATGTTGGTCTTTACAAGGCATGACACTTCTTATTAGTCACAAAAATGATCCTCCAATATGCGGGATGGGGATTGCAGGGACAGTGACAAAATGTTTTGTAACACAAGTTGTGGACCAGAAAAACTCACTATCCTTGGCTAAAAGTCGGAAAAGGGGGGTAGCTATCTTGGAAAAGTTCTCAATGAATCTCCTATAGTAGCCCGCATGTCCTAGAAAACCTCTCACTTCCCTTTAAGTTTTGGGTGCAGGAAGACTCAAAATAATTTCTACCTTAGCGGGGTCAATCTGGATACCTTTTTCAGAAACAAGATGGCCAAGCACCACCCTTTCCTTGCACATTAATCTACATTTCTTATCACTCAAGGAAAGATGGGCTTCTTGGCAACGAAGAAGCACTTTTTCTAGATTTTTGAGGGCCTCCTGAAATGAATCACAAAACACAAAAAATTCATCCATATAAATTTCTACACACTCAAGGTCAGCAAAAATAGCCAAGACTGCCCTTTGAAAGGTGTTCAGGGCATTGCATAGCCCAAATGGAAGCACTCATTAAGTGAATGTAACCCATGGACATGTAAAATATGTTTTGTCCTGATCCTTGGGTGCAATCTGTATCTGGTTATAACCACTAATCCATCTAGAAAAGAGAAGTACTTCTTACCTGCAAGGGTATCGATAAAATGATCGATGAAAGGAAGGGGGAAGTAGTCGTTGAGAGTGGCTTTGTTTAATTATCTGTAGTCAATGCAAATGTGCCATCTCCCATATTTCTTCGGGACTAACACCAATGTAGAGACCCACTGGCTATCGGAAATGGGATAAATAAAATCAACATCCAAGAGTTTCTACAATTATTCCTTTACAACATCCCTTAAAGCCGGATTCATATGCCTTTGGGGTTGTCAGACAGGTCAGGCTCCATCCTGAATATAGATATGGTGTGTGCAGGTTTTAGGAGGGATTCCTTTCATATCTTCATAACCCCATGCAAAGGCATCAAGATGGTTTTAATGTAACAATTTCACAAGTTGTTATTGTTGTGATGAGTCCAAATCTAAACTGATATGCAATGTTTTGACCAGACTAATCGCAACAAGAGTGGTATCAAGCTAAAGAGCACTTAGAGGTGTGGTCAGAGAAAGTGGTGAGGAAGGATGAGGGTTGTGACTCTCCTGAAAATCTAAACTAAAGATTTGGCTCAATGGCTCAAAATTAGGCATAGTGTCTAGATTGTTCAAGAAGTCTTGAATCTCACCTTCTTACGAGGACTCAGCATAATGATGTATCAGGGAAACAGACTGATTCTCCTCATCACTGCTGTAACCTAACCACAAAGTGTCTCGGAGGTCCTAAATGGATCTAGCAAGTGGATACAAGGTGACATTTTTCCTAGAATATCCATGGGAAATATACATGTCACCAAAACGACATCCAATATAGGCATCGGCTATAGCAAGCCATGGTCGTCCCAAGATCAAGGGATTCCCTAACACCAAATTCTTTGGCTGAAGCACAATGAAACCTAGGGGATATTCCCAAGAATATAATGAAACTATCACATCATCTAACACCCCTTCTAGCTTGATTTTATATCTGTCTTCCAATTCAAGCACAGTGGGATTAGGATGAATATGAGACAATCCAATTTGATCCATGGTTTGCTTAGTCATGGCATTAATGGATGCCCCCAGGTCTATAAGTACATTAGAGACAAGGACATCATCTATCTGAACAGAGACAATGAGGGTCTCTGGGATCAATATATTTCTCCATGGACACACATCATGTCAACAAATCTATTGTTGTACCAACAAATTGAATAGTTTGAGGCCCCAATATTCTCCTTCCTGGCTTCTAGAGGAAAATTTCCCTAATTATCTTGGTATAGATGGGGATATCTTTAGCTTGGAGAAAAGGTACCTTTATGAAAAGGTTCCTAAGCTCATAAGCCAAGCTAGACTCAGGAATAGGGTCATTCCTCTCCACAACTAGCCTCTCTAGAAAGGGAGGCTGGTTGGAAGAGGATGGAAAAGACTCGGAAGGTATGGGGATAGGTTTAATGGTGAAACCTCTTGTAGAATGGTTAGGATTTTCCTCCTTCTCTTTCTCTTTGATAATCACCATGGGTTGCTTCTACATTTCTAAGTTTACCTTCTTCCTTGATCTCAATTGGAGATCATTGACTCCAACTGGCATAGACTGGTATGCGAATGATGAAAGTGGGTTCATGGAATGGATCATTTGTACCGCTTTGTTATTAGGATTGGGTAGAGGTTGAGCAGGCAGCTGAGGAGGTCGAAATGGTGGAGGTCAAGGCAATGGTGGTGTAGGCTGACTCAGCTGAGGTAATGACGGTTGAGGCATTGGGTAAGGTGCATATGTAGGTGGGTATGATTTCAGAGGCGACGGATAGGAATGATGTGAATGGTTTGGCCCTCTCCATCCTTGTTGCCAAGATTGAGAAGGTTTTCCATATTGATATTGGTTCCCATGCTGCCAATGCTAAGAGTGACTAATGTTAGGATAAGAATATAAATGTTCATTATAACCAAAAAAATGCAGTGGAAGTTCAGGAATAATACCTGCACTTACCTGAGGCCAGTTTATTCGTGCTCCCATAGCATACAATAGTTCAGCTTCAGGTTTCCCTCCTTAAATTACAGCTTTTAGCCCAGGTGTGGAGGGACATTTCTCTGTGTCATGGCTCTCTGCAGAAATCACACATTTGTTAGTTTCTTTTATATCAAGAGGACACTCTCAAAGGATGCTTTTTTCTACATTTCGGACAGAAAATGGACAATGACTCTTGTTCTTCTACAATTTTTTGCTGAAATTTTAAAGAGTCTATCTTCTTTCTAACAGTATTCATTATCTCAATTTTCATGTTATCCATTTTATTTTTGATTCCAATAATCATAGCATCAGTAGATTTGGTTTTCTTATTTCTATTCTGAATTCCTTTACCAGATCTATATTGATTCCTCGATAATTTCCTACACAAGTCACAGATTTGATCAAAAGGTTTTTGAGCGATATCCCCTTGTCGTAACAAATTCAAATTATTCCTAGTATCATCAAAAATTCCACGTAAGAACAAGTTTCTAATGGTACTTAAATCAAATTTGTGCTTTGACCTTTGTAAGATATATATGAATCTTTCTAAGTATTCCACTAGAGTTTCATCATCATTTTTCATAACAGTAAATATTCCATCTTGAATGTCTTTGGTCTTACAATATTCCTGATATTTCGATAAGAACACTCTCTTCATCTGCTCCAAAGAAGCCATAGTGTTTCCTCCTAATCCCATGAACCAGCGTAATGTTGCGTCCTTGAGAGTGGCTGGAAACAATTTTAACTTTCGGGCTTCAGTTGAATAATCATAACTCCTACACAAAATATCAAACTCAAATAGAAAAGAGTCTAGGTATTTATGCACTTTACCGTAAAAATGAGGAAGAGCCGATGGTGGAATATTCTTCATTTGTACAACGATATCAGGATCCACAATCGAAAATCCAAACGTGGATTATTCCTCATTTACCTGGTTTTTTCCAGTCCCTTCTGCATGGTCTTCATGATATGCCATTATGTTTCCTTCATGCGAACCGCTCTCAACAGACTAAGAAGGCTGACTATGGGATCTAATAGTCTCCTTATTTCCCTTTATGGGCTAAGTCACACGTATATTGTTGTTGCCAGAGTCCAAGTAGATTGTTCCTGCATGATGAGTTTGGGTTTGTTTGTACTTCCTACCTATAAGAGAAGGCCCAATGTGAGAATTAATTTCAGATTTACTAAGATTTCCTCGGCCCTTAGTGGGCTTCATACCCTTACCTCTTTTAGGCATTCATTTCAAAAAATGACAAAACAAAAATTTTAATAAAATGCTGCAAACTCAAAAGAAAAAATCAGCACCTATAAATTCCTTCAATCAATAAAACACGTTGAACAATAGAAGGACACTACAGAAAAAATAATAGCAGACTTACCCCTATTACAGAAAAAATAGAAAATTCTTACCAATTCAAATCGCCTCCCCGACAACAATGCCAAATGTTGAGTGCAGGAATTGCGCTTAAGCAAACTCCTCAACACTTAATTGTCAACCTGGGGGTTCGTAAACTTAGAGACGAAGAACAAGAAATTCCAGAAGTGGTATTAACTTTTATGATTTTATATTCCTACTTCTTAATCAAAATCTTATAGAATCAAATAAAAACTCTCAAAGGAAATTAACACCAAAATAGTTCTAGTGCTGGAATGTAAAAGAATGCATCTGCGGAAGAATAAAATAAAGGAACATTCGCACTACTTTTGATCAATCTTAACTATTGAATGAAAGCCTATGTTTATCTCCAGTAGAGGTACTTGGTAGTTTCAACAAGTGGGCCCTTAAGATAGCTTTCCTTCTAATGATTTTCCTTCTCACACGGGTCGTTCCTGCAATACTGCAATCTACTTGCACTAGTGCAGGCACAGAACTCTGTGTGAAAAGTATACTTGCACTTTTACTGAAGACTTATGTCTTCATGTAGGGGCTCAAAGCCAAAAGACTTAGAGTGCTCTGTTCGTGTAACAAGACACTGGTTCTTTTACCAGAACGAAGCTTCCTACACTAAGTTATCGATTTCGAGAAAATAAATAAGTGTGTTAACTATAAAATAAATTGAAAATGTAAGAAAACTTTGGAAATCACTTGCACATGAAAGGAAATTATTTTAATTAACTGAACCTTGAAAAATGTAAATAAACAACTGAAAGAAGAACATGCTTTGAAAAATTAAAGCAAATCAATCTTCTTTCAAAGGTACTTTGCATGAAATTAGGTCCAAATTTAGAAAATAAAGTTCACTATGATAACTTAAATCACTTTCAATCCTTTTCCTAGAATTTGTAAAGTGCAGAATAAATCAAGACTATGGAGCAGCGTTTTCGTGCATTTTATGAAGTCATCTTTAATCGTTTTAAGAATTTAACTTTCAATATCAGAGAAACTTCCTTTCGATGTCAAAACTGTTTGCAGAAATAAATTAAATTGTGTAAAGGAAAAGAATGAAATGCTTGTTGTAAAATGAACTATGTAAAAACGTAGTACAAAAACCAACGTGCACTGGTGCAAGATTAGACTTCCTGCTCGATCCATGCGAAAGCAATATTGAAAAGGAAATTGTAGAAATAAATGAATTGAAATTAACTTTCACACAAACAGATCCATTCACACCTTAACAGAAGCTGAAATTCATGTGTAAGAAAAAAAAATTAACTCAAGCCACACTTCTGCAATTAGATAATTTAAGTCCCTATATTACTAGTATAGTCCCTTATTGTTGTTAGTGTAACCCCCTTATTGTTATTATTGTACCCTTGTAACCCCCATTTTGTTATTATTGTGCCCTTAAATGATTATTGTTAGGTCGGCTAGGATTACATTGTGGTCCACTAGGATTACATTATGGCCCCATGGACTCCTATATATAGAAAGGAGGTTTTGTAAATTGTATCATCCAAGAATTGTTCATTTATGTAATGTATTGGAGGTTGCCCCCTCGAAGTGGCTTATTTCTAAGGCGTGGATATCTCTTTTCTTCTATTTTTGGAGCTGGTTACATAACATTTGGTATCAGAGCTTGGGATTCTAGGGTTTCGCTGCTCCAAACAGGTCATCGTGGCATTTTCGCTATAACTTTTTTTCTACGAAGTTTCAGAAGCTGAAATTTTTAGGGTGCGAAGCTGAAATCCTGAGGAAGATTTTCTAAAAATTTCAGAGCTTGGTTCGTAATATTTGCGGAGATATCATCTGTGGAAGTTAGGCCTTTTTTCAAGCTCCTAAACAGGTCATCGCGGAATTTTCGCTATAAAAATGTTTCTACGAAGGTTCAAAATCTGAAATTCATATGGTGCAAAGCTGAAATCCTGAGAAAATTCGTCAAAAAATTTCAGAGCTTGGTTCGCAATATTTTTGGAGATATGATCTGTGGAAGGTAGTGCTTTTTCAGGCTCCTGAATTTCATCTCAAAGAGGTGATCGTGGGAAAAGTTCAATAACTCTCTCTCTGAAGATTGGATTGGAGTGCCGTCAAAAGTGGTCACAAGTACATGGCCTTTAGTTTCTTGGCTATCAATTTCAGAGACAAAGGACAAAAAAGTGACACGTGGAAAGTCGTACAAGTTTGCTCTACTGAACGAGTCCAGAATTAGGTCATTGTGGGAGATTGGACAGAACTTTGTCTTGGAGAATCAAAATCAGGTAAGACCTGTGGCATTTGAAATAAGCTTTGGAGGGATACTACAGGGCTGATTTTTAGATATCGAAGATTTTCAATTACATAGATAATTCAATTTCAATATCGAGCTCCTCAAAGCAAGAAAAAGGTGTGTATTGTTTTTTCCGAATTGCATAAGTCTTGTTTGAAGAATCAAGTTGAATTGATTCCAAGGGAATATTGAAGAATTTTTGTCATTAATGGGTTCTATTATGCCTCCAAAAAATAATTGCATACCCATTAAGCCCTCAGAAAGCTATACTATGACGCATGAGGAGGAAGAATTGCAATATGAGATATCAAAATTACGGTACCAAGTGCAACAAATTTCGATCTTACGAAGAGCAACCGAATATGACATAGATGGTTTAAAAGCAAAAATGGAGGCTAATTTGGATGGTTTTAAGGATCAAATAAAATCTATTATGGATGATAAAGTAGTGGAATATCACAATGAGCATCAACAACAAGTTCTCCAACTCTCAAAGGATAACCTAACTTTGGTGCAAAATCAAATGAAACAATTGGAAGATCAATATCACATCGAAAGAAGTTCTGAAGCAGTCACAGAAACAAGAACTCGACAAGTACAATCAATTTAAAAGTATCTCAGCAAGTGGAAGAACTTTCCTGTAGGAGATTCCACATGGGACGATGAGAATTTTATACAGAAGCATCAAGAAATAATCAAGCGTTGAGGACAACACTTGTTTGAAGGAGAGGGGCATGTTAAGTCCCTATATTAATAGTGTGGCCCCTTATTATTGTTAGTGTAAACCCCTTATTGTTATTATTGTACCCTTGTAACCCCCATTTTGTTATTATTGTGCCCTTAAATTATTATTGTTAGGTCGGCTAGGATTACATTGTGGTCCACTAGGATTACATTATGGCCCCATGGACTCCTATATATAGAAAGGAGGTTTTGTAAATTGTATCATCCAAGAATTGTTCATTTATGTAATGTATTGGAGGTTGCCCCCTCGAAGTGGCCTATTTATAAGGCGTTGATATCTCTTTTCTTCTATTTTGAGCCGGTTACACAAATGATAACAATTTAACACACCTTTCAAGCAACGAAAACAAAAGGGGTAAACGAATTGGGTTGGCTGGGCCCTAGCCAACCAACTTGTTTCCCTGTTAAGAAACGAGACTCTTCAACAGCTAAATCAACGCATCAAATAGAAATTTAAATGCAAGATGAATGAAACATGGCGCAACCTCCTTCTATTAATTCAATTCAGCAAATAACATAATAGATCCAAGTCCAGCCCAAAACTTAGGCGTCAAAAAATTTACAATCTTATCACCATAATTTCTATCAACTGCTATTTTTAACCTATTCCTACCTATGGATTACATTATATTCAGTCCTTGGCTCATGGCCATAACAAATATACACAGTCATTTTGCAAATCAGGCCTCTCGGCCGAACTGCCTACCAAACGACTTTACAAAATTAAGCCTTTCGGCTATATCAAGATGCGAACAAAATGCTCGCCATGGACCGTATCTTCAACATAATATTTGAAAATCCTCTGCTTCAATTCGATCTCCGGATATTGGCAACTAATTTGAGCAATGTGGCAAGGTGCCCTTGTGGCGTGAATGAACGGTTGTGAAGATCTTGGGACATGTGTTTGTCGGAGGAGGTGTAGGAGGTTCCTGCACTAGATCAAGTTACATTAAGATTAATACCTTAACCTTATCAAATACTTATAGGATGTCAACATAAGTTACAGGACGTAACTAAAGGCATGAAATCTATTAAAAATAATTAATTAAACACTTAATAAATCCTAAACATGAATAATGAAGCATTTGTGGAAATAGGTAGCTTTTCTTGGACTAGTGCAAGATAGAAGTGGTTTAAGGAGATGAAACAGAGGTCGAATGTTGGGGTTTTATGATGGGAAAAGGGTGAAAAATAGGACATTTTGGGACACCAAAAATTGCAGCCAGCTTGGCCATCGCAAGTGCAGCAAGGTCAAACACTTAGTATTTGATTGTCAAGAATAAGAAATTGACACATAACTTATAAGCTATCAGGTAAGAGGTAGAACAGCTCTGTGCAGTAGCTCAGAACATAGCTTTCGCACAGTTCCATGTGGAATAAATGAGGGAAGTGATACTTGGTGAAGTATCGACACTTCGAGAGACCATGCGAAATCTCTATGAGGAGATTTTTACCGTACATAAGGCAGTTGTCCACTTGCATGGCTTGCAGCATAAGTGCAAAGAATTTGTCAAAACTCTCAAGAATCTACAAGCTGCCATCGATGTTGTGCATGAATGTAATTTGATACAAAGGGGCACTACTTGAATTGGGAAAGAAAACAAAGCAACATGTAGAGTTGGAAAAATCTAGAGTCTTGATGCTGATCCAGAACAACAACAAAATCGCATCGTTCATTGGTAGCATTCAGACCTTGTATGTATGGTTATACAATTGTCTAGATTTCTTGGTGAACACACACAGGATCCCATCAGTTTTCTCACTCATAGAAGCCAAACCCAGGAACCAGGTCAGGCAGGAGATCAAAGAATACTTGGAGCATATTAGAAAAATTTCCACCAAGGAAGATTTGGAGCTGAATAGACATAACATGCAGAACTACATCGATGGCCCTGTCCAACTGAGAAAAATGTTTCTCCTGCTCCAGAAGGAAGTTCAAACTAGTTCCCAATCATTGTACCTAGATGCCATAGAAGCTATGGTATGCTTCCATCCAGACATTATCGCATAGTTTGGGGATGTCATCACATAGTACCAATCTTGCCACCAATACATGATCGAAAGACATCAAGTGGAAGTTGTTGAGATAGAGTTTCCCCAAACTCAATCATGATAATTATTTTTCTTGTTAAGATGTGAAGTTTTCTCTACCCTATTTTGTATTATATGAGCATGAGTGTATTGTAATATTCTTTTGTAAAGAATTTGTAAGTGAAATTCCAAGTGTAAATTGTAGAATTTGAAAAGTCGTGATGTAATGTAATTGAATAGTCATTTGTAAAGAAGTTGAAGAGTCATGAGGGAAGTCTAAGAGTCAAAAACGGGAATGTGAAGAGTTTCCCCTTTTTTAATAAATGCATCCTCATAACTCATGTAAAGGTGTTTTGGGAGCCAAGCTTTTGGCTAGGCTTAGGTTTAGAATTAGGATCTTGGGAGTTTTGTGAGAGCCTTGGATTCTCTGTAGCGTAGAGGGAGTATCTTTCTTTGGAGGAGCAAGTGATGTTGACTTCACATTCCACTATTGGGGCTAGTGGTACATCAATGGTGTATGTATGATTGGAACTTTCACTTTAATAAAAGCTCAGAGCCAACATGTTTTCATTCATATGTTGTGAATATAGTAGGACTATTCTTGTTGTATTTGAAATGTATGTTATTTAACTTACGCTTATGCTTATAAAATATTTCGTTTTCATTGGTTTGAGCCTTGTTGAATGCATGTCGTTGTATTATTTCATCATTGTTAACTTGTGAACTATTTCGCATATTAGCTTGTGATGTCTTTATACGCATGTGTTCCTTTCAAGTTGCGTACTATTATAGGCTTCTAAGGGGCTCACTCATTTTCCCTCCTTGTGTTGGAACCTTCATGCATCACACTTGACTCTCTGTAGGGTCACACACTTTCTCTCACCAAAGTCAAAATACATCACTCTATGTGTATTTGCAGCCAAGGCATATCATTAATACCCACTGCATCAGCAACCAGGTCGTATTTCTGGATGGGACTCCTACACCGAACGGTGTGAGGTGGTGTGAGGTTGATATTAATTTGAATTTTAGTTTTACTATGCTAATTTCATCTTCAGATTTATATTAAAAGTGTTGATCTTTTCTTCATGTACATGGGCTTATTGAAGTGCTTATGGTTGTTTATCAAGTAAATGTGTAGATATTATGTTGAATACTTGAACATAAAAGAATTGAAACTAAATGTTGAAAAAAAGAAAACAAACACACAACAAACCATCACAATTGATCCATTAACACATTATTTTGATGAAGGATTTCACCCCCCCTCGGCAACATCTCCTTGGTTTATCTCCATGGCTTGGGCCTCTGTATTAGCTCAATTGTGAAAAAATTGTTGTTTACAGTCTCCTACTGCCTCTAAAACATGTTCCAATGTATCCAAAACATCAAAATCTACGAGGAATGATTCTTCTTGAGCCAAAATTGGTCGAAAATTACTCTAGTTATGGTCAAAACAAATTTTCCTATAATATCTCCTCCAAATCTGCAAAAGACTCCAGATAGCTCCGACAAACTAGTGTTTCCCTCAAAACTGGCGAAATATACTAAGTATGCCGCCATTAAGAATTGGATTAGTTAGCAGTAATACCGCACTTAACTGTGGATAAGCACGTCTTAATTGCGATTTAAATGTGTTTCATAAACCATGGGTTAACTAACATAAACCTCAAGTTAGTGGATAATCCCGTGATTAGGAGTTAAACTCTGCGCTTTATATTCTGCTTTGCCCTCGGTCTTTGTAGCATAGTCATATGGGGAAGGCCTGGCCCCCTCCAAATCCCCTCCATCGGATCCGGAAGCCAATAAATATACGTTGCGATCTTATATGGTTAAGACACAATGGACAGACCAGGTGGTAAGGCACTCGGATTATGCGAGGTAGGTCATGGGTTCGACCCCAACCCCCACACAAGAATTTTGCTCCACCATACATTCGTCCAACCCAAAGTTTGAAAATTTGGTTAAAATGAATATGTATCCACCTACCCATCTCCAAAGTTAAGACTTTTGTTATAAATAAATACATCGCCCAACACATATGTGAAAATGGTATAGTTAGAAACCTTGGTTAAAATAATAATTCAGAATTTGATAATATGAAACTTCTTCGACCTACGGTTTGATCCAAGTTTTGGATGGGTCCACCAGAGGGGGCACTTGGTGGACCCTGGCTACACCATGTGTACAACTCTAATTGGACTATTCCAAACTAAAAAAAAATCTCATTCAACCTTAAGATAAATTGTACAAAAAAATTCACCTCCAAAGTTCACAGGCGAATCCTGTTGTGACACTTGTCACAGTGTCATTTGGAAAAAATTAGATAATATTCCCTGAATATACCTAGTATGCTGACTGGGCTGCCATGTCATCAACCTGTCACTATTCTGCAATTTTTTTAGTTGTTTAGAAAAATGAATAGCAGGCCATAACTTCCTCATCCAGAGTTATTTTTTGATGAAACGAATTGTGTTGGATTCCTAGCGACGAGCTCTTCGTTGTCGTTCTTCTTTGGATCATTTTTGAGAACTTTAGTTTTTGAGCTTAATACTAATCCTTTGATAATTCCTCCCCACTAGAAGCCTTCTAGACCCCAAAAGATACTATCAATTGTTCAGAATGTGAGGGTACAGCTCCCTCACCCTTTCAATCTCCATCCATTTGGCCTTGGAAGGATTTTGTCCATTGAGTACCACTCTAAGGTATTTGACATCCCCTCTTCTTGAAGTTATGGTTCTTCTGTCAAGTATGATATCTTGTTGAAGTTCATCAAGATATTCTGGTGAGAAATCATCTTTTGATGGAAGTTGAACATGCTCTCCTCGATAATCAATCAATGAAGGCTCAAACAATCTCAAATTCTCAACATTAACAACATAATATATTTGCATATAAGGAGGAAAATCTAGCTTAAATGCATTGTTACCAATATTTTCCAGAATTTTAAAAGGACCATAATGGATTCACTTAAGCTTTTTACCTTTCCCTTGAAGTCTTTCTTTTCTGATATATAACCGAACTTCATCACCAACCTGGAATTTGTGATCAACACAGTGTTTGTCATGCCTTTCCTTGTAGTTGCTTTGACTCTTTTCAAGTCGTTCTGCACTGTGTGATGTACCAAATTAATGTTATAAATGAACTTCCTTGCCTTATCTATGTCACTATTACCATATATAGCGACATATTTATCAAATATGAAGTCCAATGGCGATCTTGGCAAGTACCCAATACATGCCTCAAATGGAAATGTGTTTGTGGAAGAATGCTTTTCCCTGTTGTATGCATGTTGAATGTAATGCAACTATTCATCCCACAACTTGGGATGTTTTCTACAACAACCTCTAAGAAGATGAATTACTATCATGTTAACCACCTTGGTCTGACCATCTATTTTTGGATGAAAGGTTGTACTCTTCTTCAACTTAGTGTCCATCATGTCCCACAATTTTGACCAAAAATTTGCAACAAACCGGGAATCTCGATCACTTACAATAGAAGTAGGAAGACCAAAATGAACCCATACATTTTGAAAAAAAATATGAGTTTTTTGTCCGACTGTAATTTTTTTTTTTACATGGCATCAAAAGACACATTTTTCTGAACCTATCTACAACTACAAACAAGTAATCATGACCTTTCCTTGACATTGGAAGACCTTCTACAAAATCCATTGATATACTCTCCCAAGGACGTGAAGGTACCAGAAGTGGAGTGTACAATCCTAGTTTCCTATTGCTAGGCTTACTTATTGCACACAAAGAACATCCTCTAATGAAACGAGATACACTATCAATCAAGTGTGGCCATTAACAATACCTTTGGAGATCGCTATCGTCTTGCCTACATCGAAATGTCTAGCAATAAATGAAGTGTGTGCCTCCCTTATGATAATGTTTCTTTCTCCCTATGGAATACATAACTTTCCCGAGTGATACAACAAACTGTTATGCACATGATAATCTAACTCTTCAATTTTGTTTCCTTGACTCAAGCTTTCATACACATCTTGAAAATCACTATCATATGCATCTTTTTCAATGTAAATTTCATGCATAATTGAATTGTGCTTGAGTATAATAGATGAGTTTACAATAGGCCTAGAGATCATATCAGATACCTTATTGTAGATTCCCTTTTTATACCTGATAACCAAATGGAATTTTTTTAGAAATCCCGCCCATCTAAAATGTATTGATTGCTACAGCTTTGATTGTGACTGTAAGTACTGCAGCTGATGGTTGGTATGGATAATGGTCTCCTTCCCCATAAAATCATGCTTCCATTTCTTTAAACTTTTTACCAATGCATATAACTCTTTGTCATAGGTGGGATAGTTATTCACAACTCCATTAAAATTTTCAGAATGAAACGAAATGGGCTTACCATGCTACATGAGAACTGCTCCCATGGCGTAATCATTAGCATCTGTTTGGATCTCAAATGGTTGTCTAATACCTAGAAGAGCCAATACCGGTGTTGAACTGATCTTTTGTTTTAAAGAATCAAATACTTTTTGCTACATATCTCTCCAATGGAAGACTTTCTTAACACTTGTCAATGCATGTAACAGAGCTACAATGGAAGAAAAATTAGCAATGAATTTCCTCCAATATTGTGTTGCCCCAAGAAAGCTTCTTACATCCATAACTGTATTTGGATTGGGCCAATTCACAATGACCTCAACCTTGGAAGGGTATATCTTCAGCTCACCTCCTCCAATAATGTGTCCCAAATACACTAAAGAAGTCTTGCTAAACTCACACTTTGACATCTTTAAAAATAACTGCTCTTTTTTCAAGACATCAAGTACCTTGTTCACACGCATGACATGTTCATCTCTTGATTTTTTGAATATCAAAATATCATCTAAGAAAAAAAATGACGAATTCGTCTAGAAATGGTCTTAATACATCATTCAGAACTCTCATGAAAGTAGTTGGAGCATTAGTTAGACCGAATGGAATAACTAGCCACTCAAACAATCCTTGTATAGTTTTAAATGCAGTATTCCAAATGTCCTCTTCTGATCTGAATATGGGAAAACTTGTTAATGCTATGCAATCTCCCTCATCAATATTAAAAATGTGTTTCTTATGTGCATAGGAATCTTACTGAGCTTTCATATTATCACAAGAATTTCCTTTTGTTGTCTTTCAATGTATAATTCCATGAAACAATTGTATACATGAAACCATTAAGCACATGAAAGGAAAATACATCATACAGCAAGACACAATTCATTTGATGAAGGAGTTTGCCCCACGTGGGCTACATCTCCTTTAATCAGCTCAAAGGCATGATTCATTTTTATTATGCTCAAAATTCAAAATGAAGAGTACATCAATGTGCTGAACTGAAATGGTTAGTTTCTCCTAAAATAAACAACTCCTGCAAAGTCCCTTTACCATACACTTACTGACCTATAGTCAAGCTGAAACTATCAGCAACGCATGGGCATGTTACCAAGATCCCTTACTCAAATATGAAAGAGCATCAGATTTGTACTTCAATAACTGTAAGTACATCAACATTCCTTTTCTCTAAAACACATAAAGAAAAAATAAGAGAAAAATGCTACAGCACTGCTGCAAACATATGGAGGCTGAAATATCCCTACAAGATCATCTCCATCTCAAAATCATCCAAGAATTGGCTCAATATCTGAATGATCCATACACCCTCTTGGTTCAACCTACAATTTGAACTTGAAGATGTGCTCTAAATAGAAAACAGAAGTTACCAATGGATTCAAAGCATCCATAAACCCCTGAGTAGCCTCTTCTGGTTCTTCAATTGGTCTACAGGTCCTCTAGGCATGGCCTCCTCTCTTGGTGGCCCTGGGCATATTTTATATTCAAGTGGGAAAAACTCCATCAAGAAGTGCTCCTCTGCCTCTGAAACCTATTCCAATGAGTCCATAATACTCAAAAATGGCTACCCAGCCTCTTCCTGTACTCAATTTTGTCAAAAACTTCCCAATCTATGACATATGATAGCTTCTCCTAGAAAACCTCTACCAAATCTCGCAGAGTGGAGTTAACTAGAGTTATTTTAGCAAATTTCATCAAGTTTGGCGCTCATCCAAAAACTACGCCAGTTTAACTGTGCACATAAGTTAAAGTAAGCGCGATTTTAATTGAGATTAGTGGAGGGTTAAGGCGCAAAGTGCATTTTAAAACTAATCGCATATTATTATAAACTAATCCAAATTAGTGGCATACATAAGCGCATTTAACAGTTTTAATACTCTTGTTGGTGAATAGTGTAAGCCTTCGGTTCTGAGCACTTGACCATATCGGAGGGGGCTGGCCCCCTTCGGACCCCCAACCATGGCACTGACAAACTTTAATTAATGCGGGAGACTATAGTTAACAAGGAACATGTGATGGCATAGTGGTAGGCCTCGACGCTTGTATGGGGGAGGTTGCAGGGTTGACCCTGACCTCTGCCCCTCCTCGGTTAATACTTTTTTTTGGATGCGACCTTTGAACCTTTGGGTTCAGACCATGGTTAATAATATATATTTCTCATCCGACCTTTGATATAACTTTGGATTTAAAATAACATTTGCGTCCATACAACCTTCGAACTCAACCTTGCAATAAAATAATGCCATCCATCCTTGCCATGGGGGAGAGCACGTGGCAGCCTCCGGATGTTCCACATGGCCCTTCTCCATTGGTTCAAAATTTCACCAAATTAAAAATAATAATCCACCATATAGAAATTTCAACCTTGGGATTAGGAGGACAAATTTCAATTTCCCAAGCAACATTGGCGAATCTAACTATGACACTTGTCACAGTGTCATTGGCTGAAAATTGGAGAATATTCCCTGGATATTTCTAAGGTGATGACAGGAGTGCCAAGTCATTAGTCTGTAATTGTTCTGCACATTTTTTACTTATTTGAGAAAACAGACAGCAGACCATAACTTACTCATACAAACTCGGATTTTGATGAAACAAGTTGCATTGGATTCCTTGTGACGGGCCGGTCATTTTGAATCTAGTTTGGTGTAATTCTGAGCACTTTCATTTTTGAGCTAATTTTTGCCCTTGATTGAGATTTTGATCATCTTCAACTATTCTAACTTGATGATAACCACTTCATAAGTCTAGCTTAGTGAAATAATTTTCATACCTTAATTGATCAAGCAAATCATCAATTTTTGGGAGTGGATAGCAATTCTTTACCATGATTTTCTTCAGTGCATAGAAATCCACGCACATGTGCCAAGTCCCGTCCTTCTTTGGTACCAAAACAATCGGTGAACCACATGGAAACGTAGATGGGAATATGATACCTTTTTTCAGAAATTCTTGGATTTTCTTCTTGATTTAAAAACTCTCCATGATTTACATTCGATACATACCAATGTTTGGAAGTGGAACATCTCGTTGCAACTGAATCTCGTGCTGAATTCCCCTCTTGGGAGGTACCCCATTTGATTTTTGAAAAATCTCACCATGCTGACTTACCACATCAAACAAATCATATTTTAATTTTTCATCACATCCTTCAAAATATTCATATTCAATATCATCATTTTTCTTGATCATGAGAAGCACAAAATTTTTACTTGCATTAACTAGTGTCTTCATCTACCTTGCATTAACTAAAGAAATATTCAGCTTTTTGCGATGATCTCTCACAATATACTCCACCCCATCCTTAAGCAAATGATATTTGTTCTCATGGTGATAAATTACTGCTTTCCTGTCATACAAATATGGAATTCCCAAGATAATTCCTGAAATGTCAAGTGGAACCACATCTAACTCAACTTCATCAACAAAGTTTGCAGTACTGACAAACCGGAATATGAATTTCCTTGTAACCTGTAAATTTCCATTCTTGACTATCCAACCCAAAGGATATGGCTTATGATGTGGTACAGTTCCAAGGATAATTTTTTTGACCAAGTCTTTTGAAATCAAGTTTTCTTGTGACCCACTATCAAACAATGCATCAATCTTTGTATGATTTGAAATCACCCTTACATGAACAATTCTATCCTTGTTTCTTCATTTGGAGTGTTATTGTGACAATTTGAGGAACTAGTGCTAGCTATGGCTTGTTTTCCCTTTTCAACCATGGCTATAATCTTGGTGTCATCACCAGAATCGGATCCAAGATCATGTTATGTGGTTCGAGTCATCTTTTGTTTCCCCTAGTTGTTTGGTTTCTTAGGCCTTAGTTAGGGATGTAATTTCCAATAGTGAGCTTCATCATGCCCTTCTTTAGAACAATGTTTGCATGTAGTTTTCTCCCCTTCTTTCTTAACACTTGCATTTTTCTTTCCCTTCTCTTTTCCCTTACCCTTGAATGGCTTCTTCTTACTACCCTCTTCCCGAATGTTCTTTCCACTTGCTTTAAGATGTGTGGCTTGCACACAAACTTCATCTAAATTTCTTGGGTTAAACATAAGGATAGTATGTCTCAAATAGGAATGTAAATCCCTAATGTATTTCAAGAGTGTGTCTTGAGAATTCAATTTTATTCCTAACAACAAAGCCCTTTTCCTTAACTCCTGGTTATATTCTTGAACTATTTGACCCTTGAGTTGCCTAAAGTTTTTCCAACTCATAATCTCTTTTTCCATGTAAGCTAAAGGATAAAACTGTCTTTTAATTGAAGAAATAAACTCAACCCAGGGAATGGATACCTTACCATGGATTCACATTTACTCTTGAGCCTTTTCTTCCCACTAGACTAGTGCTGCTCCTTCAAGCCTCAATTAAGCCAACTGGATCTTTATGTTGTCTTCTTGTAGGTTCTAAATTGTGCAATAAACCTCCAATTGACGGATCCAATTGTCCAACTTCTCTGCATTTATCTCGCCATTATACATGGGAATTTCAAACTTAATGTCCAATTTGAGAATGGAGTTTTTTCTTTTGTGGTTTTTGTGGTGGAAGTGGAAGATGATGCTGATGGAGATGATGATGTTGATGAGGAGGATGGTGGAGATGGAGGTGGCTTTCCTCCATTGCCCTTTGAACTCTTCTCTTCATCCTTCTTATCATCTGAAGTTCCTTCTCCATGTGGAGGCTTAGAGCCTTCTCCTGCCATCCCAGCAGTAAATGCATCAAACATAATTTTAACCATCCTCTTTATGTCATTGAATTTTCTCTTGACATCATACTCTTTTGAATGAACTTGAATCTCTTCAACACCTAACATTATGGCCATGGATTCAAGATATGCTTCTGATGCAACTTGTACCTCTTCAATCTCAGCTTCTGGAGATAAAACTTGAGGCGGTTCAAGTGTAGCTAGGAGTCAAACTATGGGTGGAGATGGTGCTCTTGTAGCACTCCTTCTTCTATTCCTAACCTCAGGACTAGCAACCAATAGTTTCCATTCTCCTCTCTGCAACTTCAACCTTGTAAGAATCACAAATTTGCAACTATTAAAACCCTACTTGCACAAAACTCAAGCAAAATAAGAAAATAACCTTTGTTCAAATACCATCTGATCTAAATTTGAATGTTAGTTTTGTTGTGCTAATTTCATCTTCAAATTTATATTAAAAGTGTTGATCTTTGCTTCATGTACATGGGCTTATTGAAGTGCTTATGATTGTTTATCAAGTAAATGTGTGGAGATTAAGTTGAATACTTGAACATGAAAACATTGAAACTAAATGCTAAACAACAGCAGACAAACACACAGCAAACCATCACAATTGATGCATTAACACATTGTTTTGATGAAGGATTTCACCCCTCCTAGGATACATCTCCTTGGTCTAGCTTCCATGGCTTTGACCTTTGTATTAGCTCAATTGTGAAAAAAATGTTGTTTACAATCTCCTACTACCTCTGAAACCTACTCCAATGTATCCAAAACATCAAAATATACCAGGAATGACTCTTCCTAAGCCAAAATTGGTCGAAAATTGCTCTAGTTATGGTCAAAACAAATTTTCCTAGAATATCTCCTCCAAATTTGGAGAAGACTCTAGATAGCTTCGAAAAACTGGTGGTTCCACCGAAACTAGCGGAATCCGCTAACTCTGACGCCATTAAGAACTGGATTAATTAGCAGTAATGCCGCACTTAGCTGTGGATAAACGTGTCTTAACTGTACTTTAGACGCGTTTCATAAATCACAGGTTAATTTACATAAACCTTGGCTTAGTGGATAATCTCGTGATTACGAGTTAAACTCTGCATTTTGTATTCTTCTCCGCCCTAGCTCTTTGCAACATAGTCATATGGGGAGGGGGCTAGCCCACGGGGCTGGCCCCCTCCAAACCCCCGCCATCGGATCTGAAATACAATAAATATGCATTGCAATCTTATATGGTTAAGACCCAACAAACAGACCAGGTGGTTAGGCGCTCAGACTATGCGGGGTAGGTCGTGGGTTCGACCCCAACCCCTGCACAAGAATTTTTCTCCACCATACATTCGTCCAACCCAAAGTTTGAAACTTTGGTTAAAATGAATATGTATTTGCCTTCCCATCTCCAAAGTTAATACTTTGGTTATAAATAAATACATCGCCTAATACATATGCGCCAATGGTATAGTTATTAACCTTGGTTAAAATAATAATTCGGAATTTCATAATATGAAACTTCTTCGACCTACGATTTGAGCCAAGGTTTGGATGGGTCCACAAGAGGGGGCACGTGACGGCCCCTGGCTGCACCACGTGTCCAGCTCTGGTTAGACTATTCCAAACTTTTAAAAAAATCCCATTCAACCTTAGGATAAACTGTAAAAAAAATATTCACCTCCAAAGTTCACTAGTGAATCCTGTTGTGACACTTGTCACAGTTTCATTGGGAAAAAACTGGAGAATATTCCCTAAATATACCTGGTGTGCTGACTGAGCTGCTATGTCATCAACTTGTCATTATTCTACAATTTTTTTAATTATTTAGGAAAACAAACATCAGGTCATAACTTCCTCATTCAAAGTCGATTTTTGATGAAACAAATTGCGCCAAATTCGTAGCAACGAGCTCTTTGTCGTCGTTCTGGTTTGGAGTATTTCTAAGCACTTTCATTTTTGAGCTTAATACTGAGCCTCTGATCAAAGATCTAATTGAGACTTCATATTAAGAAGATCTTATAAATATTAGCAGGGCCAACACCATCAACATGGTCACAATCAACATTATCAGCAACATATTCTTGACCTTGTCTATCTTAAATCTACAATATTGATTTTATTAAACTATACAAATTTAACACTCCTAAAATAAATAGAATACAATTTGTCAATAACATAAACGACATATACATACATAGATGTCATCCCGCTTATTAATCTACCCAATGCATTAACACCCCACTAGTGGGAAAAACCCCAGTGGCGTGCCCATGAATTAAACCATTAAGTCATTGTGTATCCTACCCATTAGGAATGTAATATATGGCTTTCCATAATGATTATCAACTATAAATTCAAAGCTCGGCTAAATTAAAGCATGCAACGCCAATATTCCAACAAGTAAAATAGATACTTCGACAAAGTAAAAGGATAATACATTTGGTTAATTTTTATAAGAAACTATTTTTTTTATTAATAATCTCACATCCTAATATTTTAACCCCTTAAAATTTCATATACATATATAGATAATTTTATTTTATATATTTGTTTATACTTTTATGGTTTTGTGTTATTCATTATTTTGATTATATTTTTCAATATAATTTATTGGTTCTTTTATCAATATCCAAATCCAAATCCAAAAGTAAGAATATATTTTATAGGAGTTGTCTATCAACATAATAGAATAACCTAGACTACAGTGTCTTGTAGGACTGCAGTGTTTTGTTGAAATCTAGTTAAAAATAAATAAAAATCAGGTAGTTGGTGTGTTTGAATTACATTTTTTATGACGGAAAATAGTTGGAATGTTTGAATTGCATTTTTTATGATGGAAATGGATTAAGTGTCATCAAAATCCCTTTGAGCACTCAAAACACTGAAGTTTAACGAGATTTTCAAAAATCTTTGCTGAAATTTTTCATAATTTTATAGAAATTTCTAAATTATTCTATGATTTTTTTAGACTACTGCTATTTTAAATGCATAATCAAAACATTTACTTATTGTATTTTTGTTTTTATATTAATTATTATATTTTTTGTTTTTATATTGCATTATAAGAAATTTATACATAATATAACACTAGCAACCCCTTTTTGGAGGTGCAAAATGTCTATCTTTATAAGATAAAGACGTTGAAATGCTCTGTTTTTAAATTGAATTAAAGATTGGAAAGTTATGAAATGTATTTTTACACCATTTTTTACGTATTTTGTTACTTATAATTACATATAATTTGCACAAAAGAGAATACGTGTGAGCATTCATTTTAGCTCTCAAACGTGTAACACAACGACTTCTCAACAATTTGACCAGAAGAGATAGAGACGTGTGTTTTCATTTAGTTAGTAATAAAAAATAATATTTACTGGGATAGATATTTGTTTGTTTCCTTTTAAGTAAAAACAAATAAAATAGTCTGCTTGAGGTTACTTGATTTATTGAAGGAGTGTTTTAAGAGTGTGCACCCATTCACTATTAATCTAAAATCCATGGATATAAATATTTGAAAAGTTATTATTAATTTAATAATTATTTTTTATATAACATAGTTATACTTAATAAAAAAAACAAAAATAATTTATTTATAAAAATTACATAATTTATTAGTTTATTCCATTATAATTTTCTTCCTTTGTGTGATAAGATGAGGTGGTTTTTGTGAAAGTTTATTTTAGCTTTTTAAAAAGTCTTGTCTTTTCCCTATGTAACATGAATGGATTTTAACAAATTACCTATATAAATAGTTATAAAAATAAAACCTACTTAATTTAATTTAAAAAAAGCTCCCCATGAATAGAGTTTTCATCACACCTTATTTTTTGTTCATAGAGCGGTAAGGATTCTAGGTTTTCTAGAGGTCGGAACTAGATCAACTATTTGTTTGTGTGGGATCATCATTGTTTTCAACGTTTTCCCTACTTTTGTAACTTCGGGAAAAGGTCTAGTTTAGTTAATATAGTGTACCATCAAATTAATATAAATTATTGATGAAATTTTTCTCTCTATTGTTTTTCATTTTAATTTAACTATATTTGTTATGTAAAAAAATTATTAATTTTGTAATTATAAATTAATTAAGTGAAAAGGCATGATTAGAAGATCATGCCCTTTCACCAAGAAATTTAAGCCTGGAGACCTTCTATGTAACGATCATCATTCAACTATTAATAATATAAATATGTGTGTGTGTTTTGTAAATCAATGAGCTTATTCGCTCCATCTGGTATCAGAGCCGTTGCCGCTAAACTACACATTTGTCACTTTTCTACCATTGTTCAACACCCTCCGTTGTCCCCTTATTTCTCGTGCTTCTTCGTCATCCCTACGTCTTCATTTCCATTGCCAGACACCGCCTTAACCACCTTTGCACCCCTCTGTCATATGCCTTATCTCTCTACGTACATTTCCTCGCCACCAAACACTAAGCCTTCAACTAACCATGTCATGTTTTTCCACGACATCCCCTTGCCCTGACAACAACCAACTGTTCTCCACCACATATCTTTACCCCCGCTACTGCACCACCAAATCGTAGCTCGACATATCTGTAATACGTCCAACGCTTGTGTTTTCCAACACCCATTCTGTCTAACCATTGTGTCACCTTGTTCCGTCCAGGTCCCCGAACGTCCAACCATTTTTTTTTCATTCTATCCATCACCTGTCTCTCTCGTCGTCCAACCCCTATCTTCTCTGACGCTTTTTTTTTTTAGCCCTCGTCAAACACCATATTCTTTCCCACCGTATGGATTGTAGGATTATAATATATTAGTTATATAATAGACCATTATTACATAATTTGTTGTATAGTTCATTAATAAGTTATATAATATCTATTATATAGTTAATTTATTATATCTATTAATAAATAAATTTAAAATTAATTAAAAATATTTATTTATTTATTTAAAAAAAAATATTACTCCATAGTTTAAAAAAATAGGGCCAAGTTAAGAAAAAAGGTTAAATATGGATAAATATACACTGCCACATGCCCGTTCAATGTCTTCATCAATGTCAATGGTTGATTTTAATAAAAAATTGATATAACTTGAGACCAAGGTCACCAGACATGCCGAAAAAATCGACGAGATCTAGGATACAATGATGAGAATAGAGAATAAGCTCGAGCAGAGTGATAACAAATTTAAAAAAGATCATGCAATCCTTTCAAGTGAGGTGGATCGAAATCATAATGCAACATCAATAGCTCATAATCAAGCAATGGCAATGTTGAACTATATTTGTGAAAAGTTGAAAATTACGCTTAATCAACTACACCAGAATAATGAAGTTGCTCAACATCCAGATTTTCCATATACATCAGACCCCTGAATCTCCAAAATAATCTTCCATGCCCAATCAAAAAAATAGAAACATGAATTTTCAAAATATGCAACTATGGAATCAATACCCAAATATCTAGATCTTGAATCAATACCCTTTCTTCACCCCACTAGTTGCGATATATCAATGAAGAGAAAAACTTGAGCTCTCCAAATTTAACGGTAACGATAAACACAACGTTGCATGGTTCAATAAAGCAAAAGAATATGTTTGAGATTTATGATATTGACAATGATGATGAAAAGATCAGACATGCATCCATGCAAATGGAAGGTGGAGTGTATAATTGGTATATGTGGTGGAAGAAAACATGCTATCAATTGGAAGAAATTCAAAAATGCATTATTTAAGAGGTTCCAAGGTGTCAAAGAAGAAGAATTATTTTCATTACTCACCAGGATGCGACAAAAAGGAGATGTGGATGAATACACTAGAGAATGAGAAACTCTAGCTACATGAGTACCTGGGTTATCAGAAACTTGTCTTATTCAATCATACATCACTGGACTTAAACCACATCTCCAGGCTGAGATTAAGCTTCATGACATCACTTCCATAGAAGAAGCAAGACAGAAATCAAAAGTTGCAGAAAATAAGCTCGAAAGAATATAGTGGCCAAAAGTTGAAAGAGTATATTTGAGAAGAAGATTTCCCCAAACTTCTAGCACATATAATACAAAACATGTTCCACTACACCTACATGAAGGAGGAAAAACTAATTTGGAAATGAAAAGAATGAAAGAAGGTAAATGTAAACATTATGGCGTAAAATGGGATTCTAAACATAAATGTGTTCAAGGAAAAGAGACCAAGAACCTGTATACATGTGAAGCAAGCAATGATTCATATAGTGAAGAGTCAGATGTAGAAGAAGTTGAAGATTCTCCGCAATTTTCTCCAGAATCATATAGCGATAATATTCCGCAAGTGTCATTATCAGCCATGACAAGGTATCTCAGCCCCAGACATTAAAGTTAAAAGGACATATCAAAAAGAGAAATGTAATGGTTATAATAGATACTGGCAACACCCACAACATTTTGGACTCAAATATGGTGAAAATTCTAAACGTTTTCGTATATCCCATGCCCAATATGAAAGTGATGGTAGCAGACGGAAATAAAGTTGAAAAAGTAGGGAAATGTCATAAAGTAAAATTGCAGATTTAGGACTGCAATCTAGAATCTTCATTCTACACTTTACCATTAGGAGTGAATGTGGTCCTAGGTATACAATGGCTACAAACCATAGGCACTTACTCTGCCAACCATCAAAATAAATTTATGAAGTTTAGATGGGAAGGGCAAAATACAATTTATTTGGGTTCCAAACCCCTCAAAATAAAATTGTATCATCATACTAAATGATGAATTTAATTCAGAAGGGATCACCAACATATGTAGTGCAGTGTCATCAGATGGAGATGTTGGCTTCAATATTGGTTAGCGAAGAAACACCTAAAGTTCAAGAACTACCACCTGAAGTTAAAAAACTAATTCAAAAACACAAAATTGTGTTCCAAGATCTTCCTATGAAGATTTTTCCTGAAAGATGTTGAGAAGTGTAGCAAGAAAGTCTCAATTTGACTTAACCTTAGTTAAATTGAGAAAATTCAAATTTCCACATCAGCAGAAAACTTGGATGTAGTTAATTTCAGTGACATGGTTCTTGTCACTCAGTTAGCCTAGTGAATTCTAGTTAGAGGGCTTGGAGTTTAGTTAACTATGTGTGATTGCTAAATTTTAGTAATCAAGTTGAGTTCAGTTAAACTAGTTCTAACAGTTGGTGGAACTAGTGGAAGGTCATTTGTGCATAGGGACAAAAATCTAGCTTAGTGATCATCTAGTTAATTGATCAATCAATCCAAAATAGCTAGTGCATGTAGATAATTTGAGTTCCCCAACTATGGTGGAGATTCCAAGGCAGTGTAACATCAATTATAGACTAGTATTGAGTGTGTAGGTGTTACATGTAGTCAGATGATCAACCTTGGGAATTGCACAATCAATTGGAGGAAATTATAAATAATAGGGGCCTAATTTCTCGATAATTGCACAAGGAAATAAGGTCTCAAGCTGAGGCATAAATTGACTAATTTTGTGTCAGAGCTTCTCATTACGCAGAGAGATAGGTTATTCACTTGTAGGTTGAGCTCAGACATAGTTATAAATTGTAATACATTTGTATTCATCTTATTTAATGCAAGCAGGCTTAAGGGGTTTTTAGCAGTGGCTTTCCCCCAAAAAATATTGTGAATGTGTGTTATTTCTTATTTCATGTCTCAAATTTTTGTTATAAATTGTGAATTGAATTTGGCAGATTAGTAGAGTAGAATTGTGTCTCTTGATTTACATTAAAATTTCTTGAGCAGTTGAAATTCCACATCATATTTATACACAGTATTAGAGCAGGATTCACATTAGAGAAGAAATTTTGAATTTGTCTCTCAGGAGGTTCGAATTTGCAGCTTCAGTGTAGCGGGATCTCTTCAAAGTTGGGAAGATGACCTTCTAAGGGCTAATATTAGAGTATGCTTGGAAGGCAGCTCGAATTTCATTGCATCGAAGGATTGCATGGACGCTGTGTTAGATGAAAATGGATTATGTCAAGACAGATATTACAAAACCACAGGATGTTGGAAAATTATATATTACAGAGCAATGAAACACATAAAATATGTGAAAAACACAAACACGCAAAACACATGAAACAAGAGAGACACATATATACGTGGTTCACCCAGTTTGGGCGACGTCCAACCCGAACAGCCAGTCCTTCCTTTCTATTATCCAGCAAAATGAAGAGACACAACCTACAACAAATCCATTGTAATATCCTATGTTCTCTCTCATAGTCTCCCTATCTATTTCTTACTCTGAGAATGCACATACAATACACAGCCACAATAAAATACACTCATACAAGCGAGGGGTTGCCTTCTAGGGCAAAAACCCTAAACTAAACATAACTTCTACCGTCATATCGTCCACCTAATGAACGACCAAGATTGACTAGAAATTACTATACTTTTACAAGGCAATTTTACATCTGTTTTTAGCTTCGGGGGCAGCCGCCCCCTGGACCCCCCAAGCAGTGTTTAATTATGGGCAGTGTTGTCGTCCCATTAAGGATAGGGGTCCAACGCTGTGATACAAAATAAACAAGATAATCAGGCTCCACACCCAACAATCTCCCACTTGGAGGCTAACTCCACCGTTGCTTCATTTGCTGGACAATGACTCCACTTTGGACCTGGCTATTTCTCATCTTCATCATCATACTTGAAGACCAATTGAAACTGAGCATATTCTCATTTTCTCCCTGGTTACAAATTTTGTTAGCATATCTATAGGATTCTTGCTAGTGTGTATCTTTTCCAGCTTCAACTGTCCATCTTCCAACACTAACCATATGAAATGGTACTTGAGTTGTATGTGTTTAGTCCTGGAATGAAATGTTGAGTTCTTTGCAAGATGAATGTCACTTTGGCTATCACTGTATAATGTTCCCATATCATGCTTCTTACCCAATTCATCCATAAACCTTTGTAACCAAATCATTTCCTTACTAGCCTCTGTAGCAGCAATATACTCTGCTTCCGTTGTTGAAAGTGCAACAACACTTTGGATTTTTGAAACCCAACTAATTGCTATTCCACCTACATTAAATATATACCCTGTAGTGCTCCTCCTGTTATCTCTGTCACCTGCCATATCTGCATCAACATATCCATGTAGAGAAATGTTTGAACCACCAAAGCATAATGTTTGATTAGTGGTACCTCTCAAATATCTGAGAATCCACTTCACTGCCATCCAATGTTCTTTTCCTGGATTGTTCATGTACCTTCTTACAACTCCCACTGCATGTGCAATATCAAGCCTTGTGCAGATCATTGCATACATTAAGCTTCCAACTACTAATGCATATGGAACTTTAAACGTATAATCCATTTCTTCTTGGGTCTTGGGGCACATCTCCTTAATAAGTTTGAAATGGCTAGAAAAAGGTGTACTAACTGGTTTTGCATCTTGCATATTAAATATTTTCAACACCTTTTGTATGTACTCATTCTGAGACAGTGTTAATTTGCGATTTTTCCTGTCTCTAGTTATTCTCATACTAAGGATTTGTTTTGCAGCTCCCAAATCCTTCATTGCAAATGAATTTACCAATTTTCTTTTGAGAACATTTATTTCCTGCATGTTAGACCCTGCAATAAGCATGTCATCTACATACAATAACAATATAATATAGCTTCCATAATTTTTCTTTTTCAGATAAACACAATGATCAGAGTGGCATCTAGTATAACCTTGTTCAGACATAAACTTGTCAAATTTTAGATACCACTACCTTGGAGCGTGTTTTAAGCCATACAAGCTCTTCTTTAGCCTTCACACTAATTTTTCCTTCCCTTTGACCTCATATCCTTCTGGTTGCTGCATATAGATCTCTTCCTCCAAATCTCCATGGATAAATGTTGTCTTTACATCTAACTGTTCAAGATGCAAATTTTTCACTGCTACAAGACTTAAAATAGTTCTAATTGAAGTCATCTTAACAACAGGAGAAAATATTTCATCAAAATCAATACCTTTCTTCTATGCAAACCCCTTCACCACAAGTCTAGCTTTGTACCTCTGTTTTCCTCCATCTTCTTCCTTCAGCTTGTAAACCCATTTATTCTGCGATGTTGTTTTACCTGCAGGCAACTTCACTAAGTCCCAAGTCTGGTTATGTATTAAGGACACCATCTCTTCTTCCATGGCTAGCTCCGAATTCTTTCTGGTTTCAACCTGCATTGCTTCTTCATAACATTCGGGTTCACTAGAATCAGTCAACAATAAATAATATAATGAAGGAGAGTATCATTCAGGGGGTCTACTTATCCTGGTAGATCTTCTGACACCACTTTCAGGTGTTTGAGGTGCCTGTTGCTGCTGTGGTAGTTGTTGTTGTTGTGGCTGTTGATTATTATTATTTTTCAGACACCTTTACTTTTTCTGTGATCTCATCAAGAACTGTGTATTCTTTGTTTTCTTTTTCCTGTTTCTTTTCTGCAACTAATTCTTATACAAGACCTTTTCATTGAATATTACATCTCTACTCCTAATGATTTTGTGATTTTCATAATCATATAAGTGATAACCAAAATCATTAACACCATATCCAATAAAGGTACATTTCTTTGATTTTTCCTCAAGATTTGTTCTATTTTCTTTATTAATATGGACAAAGGCCTCACAACCAAAAGGCTTTAAAAAAGAGTAGTTTACCTTTTTACCTGTCCATTCTTCCTCTGGAATACCACCATCCAAGGAACTTGAAGGCCCTCTGTTTATTAGATAAACAGCAGTATCTACAGCATCCGCCCAAAATTGTAAAGGCAATCCTACATGCAATCTCATGCACCTTGCACACTCCATTATTGTTCTGTTCATCCTTTCTGACACACCATTTTCTTGTGGTGTTCCTGGAACTGTCTTCTCTCTGTGAATTCCATGCTTTGAACAGTACCTATCAAACTCTTTGCTGCAATATTCACCTCCATTGTCTGATCCGAGACACTTCAACTTCTTTCCTGTCTCAATCTCAACCAAATCTTTCCATTTCTTGAAAGTATCAAATACATCAGATTTATTCTGAATACAATAAATCCATGTTTTTCTAGTTGCATCATCAATAAAAGTAACATAATAACGAGAGCCACCGAGAGATGATACTTGAGCAGGTCCCCATACATCTGTATGCACAAGCTCCAATTTTTCGCTCTTCTTTTCTTTCCCAACTCTAAGAAATCTGACTCTCTTTTGTTTTCCATAGATGAAATTCTCACAGAAATCCAAATCAACATTCTTCAAACTTGGCAACAAATTTCTTGAGTGAAGAATCTTCATTCCCTTCTCACTCATGTGTCCGAGCCTATGATGCCATAATGTTGCATCTTCTCCTTTGGAAGTTAAAGCATTAATAGAGTTAGAAATACCATTGCATAAATGTAATGTACTGACCTTTTCACCTTTTGCTATTACCAGTGCTCCTTTGGCGACCTTCCAAGTTTTATCTGTGAAAGTTGTCACACAACCTTCACTGCCTAACTGCCCTGTTGAAATCAGATTTTTCTTCAGATCTGGAACATGCCTTACCTCCTTTAGTAGCCATTGGTTTCCATTCTGTTTTTTTACAATAAATTTACCCATTCCAAAAATTTTACAGGGTTTATCATCACCCAAACGAACTTGTCCAAAATCTCCTTGAACATTGTCATGAAAATATTTCTTATCAGGTGTGGCATGGAATGAGGCCCCTGAATCTACCACCCAGGAATCAGTAAAATTTTCGAAAGAAAGAATCAAACCATCTTGTAACACATCACCTGTCACATTTTCTTCATGATTGTTTTCTTGCTATGCGTCTCCTTCTTTTCCCTTCCGATATCTACAGTCTTTCTTCAGGTGTCCTTTCTTTCTACATTTCTAGCACACTATCCCTGATCTGGACTTGGATCTGCCTTTCCTTGATTTACTGTGATATGCTAAGCTCTTTCCTCTTTCCATTTTTCTTCCCCTAGACTCTGGACTCAAAGCATTACCCGATGTCTCACCAGAGCTTTTCCGTCGCATTTCTTTGCTAAGGATAGCACCGACAACATCATCAAACTTTAAAGTACTAGATCCAAAGATAGAGTTATTACTGGCCATAACTAAACCATTCCAGCTTTCTGGAAATGAGCACAGAAATAAAAGAGCCCTAACTTCATCATCAAATTTTACCCCTACAAAACTTAACTGACCGATGACTGTATTAAAATCATTTAAATGGTCTACAACAGATCCACCTTCCGACATCTTCATATTAAATAAAAGTTTCATTTGAAATATCTTGTTTGAGGCCGAGGGTTTTCATATAGTTTCACCAATGCCTTAATCAAACCCTCTTTTTTGGTTTCCTTAGAAATATTGAAGGCTACCGATGCCGTGAGGCACAACCGTACTATTTCGAGTGCCTTTCTATTGAGAATCTCCCATTCTGCGTCTGTCATAGCTGTCGACTTCTTTGTTTTTCCACTCAATGGTAGGTACAGATATTTCTGATATAGATAGTCTTCCATCTGCATCTTCCACAGCGGGAAGTTTTCGTCGTTAAATTTCTCGACCCTAAATTTACCATCTTCTGCCATTTCTCCCACTCGAACCAGGAACCCTTCTTTCCTGCGAGTTTATCAACCAAATAGACCTTTGGCTCTAATACCAGTTGTTGGAAAATTATATATTACAAAGAAATGCAACACATAAAATATGAGAAAAAAACAAACACACAACACGCATGAAACCAGAGAGACACAGATATACGTGGTTCACCCAGTTTGGGCTACGTCCACCCCGAACAACTATTCCTTCCTTTCTATTATCTAGAAAAATTAAGAGACACAACCTACAACAGATCCATTGTAATATCCTCTATTCCCTCTCACAGTCTCCCTATTTGTTTCTCGCTCTGAGAATACACATACAATACATAGCCGCAATATAATACACTCATACAAGCGAGGGGTTGCCTTCTAGGTCAAAAAAACCTAAACTAAACATAACTTCTACCGTCAGATCATTCGCCTAATGAATGGCCCAGATTGACTAGAAATTACTATACTTTTTTTACAAGGCAATTTTACATCTGTTTTTAGCTTTGAGGGCAGCCGCCCCCCCCCCGCCCCCCCTGGACCCCCCAGGAAATGTTTAATTATGGGCAGCATTGCCGCCCCATTAAGGTACAGGGGTCCAACACTGTGATACAAAATAAACAAGATAATCAGGCTCCACACCCAACACAGTAATATGATGCACATAACCTATCCTAAAAGAAGAAAGATGTAGCCAAGGCGGGGAAAATAATCTTGGAGGGAGTGCGAGACCAAATTGTCTCAAATCTCCATGGGAAAGAAACTCCTTTCACAATGTGGAATGAAATGACAGATCTATTCGAGAATAGAAGTGATCATAGAAAATTGGCCCTCAAATACAAGATTCAAAACATCAAGATGCTCAACAATGATACTATTCCATAGTATCTCAGAAGATTTACACAAGCTCGTGATGAGCTTGAAGGGTTTGGAGCGAATGTTGTAGAATATGACCTGGTGATCCTAGCTCTTGTAGGCCTTCCCATAAGTTGGCATAGCTACCAGGACTCGATGAACAGGAGGGAGAAATTTCCAAATTGGGAACCCTTGTTGTCTGATTTGGTACAAGAAGAGATCGGGCAGAATACCATAGATGGAACCTCATCCAGGGGCGAGGTTGAAGAAATTTTTCATTGGTTGGAAAATGGAAAGAATGGAAAAGGGAAGAAATCTCAAACCAAACCAGAATCGAGCCAAGGGGGCGAGAAGAAATATTTTTCCAAAATAAAATGCTTCAATTGTCATGAATTCAGACACTATGCTATGAAGTGTCCACACAAATAGTCTAGAAAGAAGAAATCAGAAGGAGAAGCAGGTGAATATTTTGCTTCACAATTCGAGCTTGAATTCACCCTTATCGCATGCATGGCTATCATTGTGATGTGGAGTGTGTGGTACTTGGACTCTGATGCCTCGTTCCACATGACAGGGTGTAGATATTTTTTCAGTGACTTAGAGGAGAAATATCTCCATATGCATATTAATCTTGGGGATGACATAAGGTAGAATGTTACCGGGATTGGTATAGTAACCTTTCAGATGCATTCAGGATCTCCTCTTTGCCTCAAAGATTTCATGTTTGTTTCAGGCCTAAAGAATAATCTCATCTCCGTAGCAATTTTGGAAGACCGTGGTTATGATGTGATCTTCAACAAAGGGAAAGTGTTCCTGAGACATGTATTCATTGGACAGGTGAAGAAAATAGGGGTTCAGGTGAATAAAATATATAATTTGGATGTGGAAGATTGTGCTACATTAAGCAGTAAAGAAGAGAAAGTGCAAAGTCATGATGTCGATGAAATTTGGGACAAGAGATTGGGAAATTTGCATCATGGCACCCAGAAAATTATGCAGCAAATAACCATTGGCCTCCCTAAATGAGCACTTGAGCAACAGTATCTCTGCAAAGGTTGTACCTTGGGGAAGTATGTGAAATCCACATTCCATGAGCGAGACAACAAAGCACATACAGTCTTGGAAATATTCCACTATGATGTTTGTGGACCTTTCTTGACAACTTCCATTGCCATGCACAAATATTTTATCGTTTTTATTGATGATTTCTCAAGGAAGTGTTGGATATTCTTCATGCATAAGAAGGATGAGGCAACCACAAAGTTTGTAGAATTCAAGGCACTAGTTGAAAAAGAGACTGACAAGAAGCTGAAGGCTCTCAGGAGTGACAATGGAGGTGAGTATATTTCAAATGACTTTAAGGATTTTTGTGCAAAATAAGGCATTCAAAGAGAGCTAACAACACCCCACAACCCACAGTAGAATGGGGTAGCTGAGAGAGAGATTCAGAGCATTGTTGGAGCTAATAGAGTTATGCTACATGACCAATACCTACCACTACATTTGTGGGCAAAGGCATGTAACACAACAGACTACTTGTAGAACCAGATTCCTCATCGGATTCTTGGTATGATTATACTGGAGGAGGATTTATATGGGAGAAAGCCTGATGTGTCTCACTTTAAGATTTTTTGAGCCTCTATTTACTGTCATGTCGCCAAATATTCGAGGAAGAAGCTTGAGCCAAAAATAGAGTTGGTAGTTTTTTTGGGCTACACCGAAACTCCACATAATTACCATGTGTACTTACCTTCCCTTGGAATGACATTTATGTGAAGGGATGTAAATTTTGATGAGGAGAAAGCAATGTGGTGCTCTCTTGAGAGGGAGTTTCAGATCCCACCAGAATATGAGCTTTTAGCTACAAAGGAGGATCCTCGGGAAGTTGTGGAGCAGCCACAAATAGAGGAGCATAGAGTGGAGACATCCATTCAAGATGAACCAACTAGATAAGGGAGAAACATAACCAAGGCAGATGATATATTAGTGTAGGATGCAAGGGAAAATGTAGGAGCTCCTTCAAATTTGTGTAGGCAAAGGAAGTCACCTGAGAGGTACAATGGCTACATGGCTATAATGATTGATATTGCAGAGACTGAGCCATCCTCTTTTGAGGAAGAAATAGATAAAATTGTTTGGGTTGATGCAATGGTGGAAGAATATGAATCCATCATAAATAACAGTTTTTGGGAAGTGGTCCCAAGACCGACAGATAAATCAATTGTGGGTTCGAGATGGATCTTAAAATTTATGCATGCAGTAGATGGAAGAAGAGAGAAGTATAAGGCTAGATTTGTAGCCATGGTATTATCTCAAGTTAAGGGAATTGCCTATGAGGAAACCTTTTCTCTTTTAGCAAGATATTCATCCATTAGATCAATTCTTGCACTGGCTGCGCAAATTGTAGGTTTTAACCCTGAACAAAAATATCTACACACGATTCTTATAACAGAAAATAAACAATAGCAAGAGCATAAAACATAAAACAGATAAACACAGAGATTTTCCCCTGGATCCCAAATCGGGACGACCGGCTTGATTTTTCATTATATTCCTTTTAGTGTTACAACACATATATATACATGCCGGAGCATACATAAACCCCAATCCATTAACCCTGGATTAGAACATAACCGTAGTTCCCTTGACCGGATCTAAAAAAATACCAGGGGCCGAAAACCATCGAACCCCAAAACCATGTGCAAAACCATGCACAAAACCATGGGCGGATCCGCCTATGAGTGGGTCCGCACAAAAAACAAATTTTGGTCGGGGCGCTGCCCCGGACCCCAACGGTGGGGACTGCTTCGCCCCTCGTGACCCCCCAGCTACGCCCGACGCAACATACAGCGCGTGGGGCTAATCGTGGAAAGAATATAACACATACCCAACACAAATGGGGTGGAATATCTACCTGATCGATGTAAAAACAAAATTTATCAATGGTGTTATTGAGGAGGAGGTGTACATCGAGAAACCATAAGGTTTTGAGACATTTTACCAAGATTCTCATGTGTGCAGACTCAAGCAAGCATTGTATGGTCTTAAATAAGCACCTTGTGCTTGGTACACCAAGATTGACAATTATCTCACTAGTTTGGGCTTCATCAAAACTGAAGTGGATGTGGTCCTCTATCATATTTTGGTAGAAGATAAATTTATTATCATTGTTTTATATGTTGATGATTTAATGTTAACAAGTGATGAGTATTTGATCAGCTCTTGCAAGGATGATATTGCAAGGAGGGTCTTGCGAAGGAATTTGAGATGAAGGAGATGGGTCACATGCACTACTTCCTTGAGCTGGAGGTTTGGCAAGGAGACGGGGAATTTTTTGTGTCTCAAGGAAATTATGCTACTAAGATACTACAAATACTCCAAATGGATAGTTATAAGCCCATGGAGACACCTCTAGCAACCAACTAGAGGAAGGATATTTCCACTTTAGGTGAAGAGGTGGATGCTACCATTTACTAGCAGTTAGTGGGTTCACTTATGTAACTTGTGAACACACGACCATATATGTGCTATGCAGTCAACCAGCTGAGCCAAGCTATGGTTAGGACAACCAAATTATATTGGAAGGCATCTAAGCATGTTTAACGATACCTCAGAGGAAATACCTAATATGGATTATGGTACAGACAGACAGAGGGAGTGAAGTTGTGTGGCTTCACATATGCATATTGGGTAGGGAGTCCATCTGACCGAAATAGTACACTAGGTGGAATTTTCAGTTTTGGGTATGCAACAGTTTCCTGGTACAATAAGAAGAAAAGATTTGTGGCGCTTAGCTTGACATAAGCATAATACATGGCTGCAAGTCAAGCGACATGTGAGGTGATGTGGATGAGAAAGATACTTGTGGGACTATTTGGTTAGAATATGGATCCAACTTTGATTTATTGTGATAATCATAGTTGCATCAAGCTCTCAGAGAATTTGGTATTTCACGATCTGTTATCCTCCTGTATTCTACAGAGTTCACTAGGTGACTATTGATTTTCCACAACCAGCTAAAGATAGCATTCTTTGCCTATCAGCTATCTTTAGAAATCTCACTCCCTTCATTATCCTTAATAAGTCTTTTTCACTATATTTCATCTCTGCCTTTTCAAAAATTACCTTGCTACTCTAAGAAGACTCATTTTGGGTTTGTTCATTTCATTTTCACCCTCTCTCCCTACCTAAAGCCTCATTCACTCATTTTCTCCACTAAAAAACCCATTTTCCTCTCTCAAAACCCTTCAAAACCCTCACCTTCATCATTTTCCTCCTTTTGGCACTAAAACAATGTAAAATTTCCTTTTTACATTGTTTTTAAATCAAAATAGTAGCCTTTCAGGACCCATCTTTATATTAAAAACTTTGTTTTATTTTGATATAGAGCCCGACCTTTTGTTTTATATTTATAAATTTGTTTTAAATATTAAAACACGACCCCTTTTTTTTACATATTAAGGCCCCTTGCCTTAATATTTTCTAAACTCCGCTTCTATTGTTTTTAGCCCAGGCTCCTTTTTATTAAAGTCCCATGCCCATATAACCCTGACCCCGCCCAATTGCATAAGCCCTCGCTTTAATGTTTTCTCCATACCCTCAATCTATAATAAACCCCGTCACCATATAATAAACCACGTGTATATGTTTTGAAACCCCGCGCTACACGAAAAAAACTCGCCACGTCACTCGGCACCCGGACCCCATCACTCCACCTACTCGTCACCCCAGATCACCAGACCACCATCGATCTCCACCCCCGAGATCCGACGATCCACGACACATATTGCAAATATATTTGCGACGGAGTTAACACTTTTAAGATTTGTGAAATGGGTGGTATTCTCTTGCCACGTGGCATTCGCTGAGTGGAATCGCACGCCTCCGCCCAAAACCATTACCGCCTCCCCAATCATGCGAAAACTTCCCTCTCTGCTCTCGAAAACCACTTTTTCTCCTCCTGCTAAATTTCATACCGCCTCCTCCATTCAAACTCCCATCAGGTTTCTGCTTATGGAACCAAACTCCAATCCATCATTCCTCACCTCTTTAAACATTCCAAACGCCCGAAAAACCCCCGATAAAGGCAGAAAATCCCTCCACGTAGGTTTTAGAGCTCATAGTTTGTCTCATGTGTAGGTTTAATGGTAGAAGTGCAAGAAATGCATTCCAAGGGTCTGAAAAACGTTTTAATGAATATCTGGGTGACGATCCAGAGGTTTATTGTATTTTAAAGGGACCATAGGTGTAAAAAATGAACATAATCCAAATAAATCATGATTATTGGTGTTATTTAAAAACCCTCCAGCAGCAGAAGAATGCATCCCTGTGCAGAAAATACAGACAAACAAAGACAAAGTGAAGAAACAAAGCAGTGAAGGTTAGAAGGTTAATCACAGATCAAAGAAAAATCATGAGGATTAGCCAAAAAAGTAGAAATTAAAGATGATGAAGACAGACAACAAAAATTAAAGGATTAAAAGTTAAAACATAGGTTAAAAAGGGTAATCAAAGGATTAATAAAAAACATAGATGAAAGGCAGAATCAAACAAGAAAGACAGTGAGGCAAACAGTCAGAGGTTTAAATCAAGTTTAAAAGCCTAAAACAGATTTTAATGATAAAACAGAGGTAGATTAAACACAAAAGCCAATTCGAATGACTAAATCCAAGAATTTACTTCTTTAGAAGGATATTTTGCCACCTACAGCATGTTTTCTTTCAATAAAAAATCAACAGTTATTACAAACAGTCAGATATATTTTTCATCTACCTAGCAGTTATTGTAAAGTTATTGAAAAAGCTTTAAAGTCAAACATTTTCACAGAATTAGCTCAAAAGATAAGTTAGGAGTTATCATTTCAGAGAAACACTCTCAGATATTTTTTACTTGGGCCTTGCATGGTCTCAAAGGTCAAAAACTCATTAACTCTGTAATAAATGATATCCGAAACCCTAGCTTAGCACCACCTCCTCATTTTGCAAATAAATACTGCATGCAAGAAGCTTCATTTTTAGTGTTGGTTAGTTGGTGGTTATTTGACTAATTTATATTGTTGAGCTGGTTGAGGACTACTAGGCTGGATTTTAGAAAGCTCTGATTTGCAGAGAGCTATTGTACATGGAGTAATGTAACTATTTTGATCATCAGTAATACAAGCACGTTCACAGGATTCTTGAGCTATGTTAATGGTGAATTTTTCCCTCTTTGGCATTGTTTTCCTCCTGTTTTCTATTTTGTCCACTATTTCTCTGATAAAAGAACATAAATTTTAGAGTAATGATATGTTGTCTTGGCACCATATTTCTGTTTGTATTCTTTATCTTAATGTTTTCTTCTCGAAGGTCTAATTATAGAATTCTTAATTTCTCTCTAGTTCCATCTAGCTTATTGTCTTAGAAATGATTTAATAGATTCAAACCAAATAATTCTATGGTAATCCCTGTCCTTCGGTGTAGCTTGAAATATTGTTTTTTATAGGTCTTTCTTTGAAGTATACTTATTAGATTCTAAACCAGGGAATTCTATGGTATGCCCTGTCCTCTGATCTGCCTCAAAATGTTGCTTTGAAGGTCTTTTGAGCATTGAGTTAAAGAAGATAGGTTTAGCTTGCCCTTTAGCTACTCTCTCTGTTATCTTAAATGTTTCCTTTGTCTAAAAGTAATCCTAGGATTACTGGATTGTTGTCTTAAAGGTTTTCTTATTAAATTCTAGCCAAAGAAGTCTATGGTATGCCCTATCCTTTGGTTTGCCTCAAATAGTTACCTAAAAGGCTTTTCTTGTTGAAGTAGAGCTAGAAGATTCTTAACTAACTATAGTTTTGTTGCCTTCACAACTTATTGTTATTTCATATCACAATCTAATCTAAGAGATCCACTTGATATAGTTAGCTTGCCCTATGAAAACCCTTGCAGAGTTGATGAACAATTAAATCCTTTTATGACTCCATATCCCAATGGATTAATGTTTTCTCATGGTTTATCTATTCAGCTAAAACACTCCCTCAACTAATCACACCATAGATCTATCAACCTATCAATTAATCAGCCAAAACAAACAAGTCCTTAGAACTTCATAACTAGCCTAATATCATAAAACAAGAGCACAAAGACATATCGTTTGAAAACACATATATAAGAGAGATACCTCTCTGAATCTAGGAAGGCTAGATCCTAGGATTCCAAATTGGTTCTGATGTGGCCCCTGCAGTGTTTGTTCTTGCCAATCTTGCAAATCACAGGGAGCCAACATAGTGGCGACCATACTAGGGACTACTGAGTAATAAACAATAAAATATAGACTCGAAAAACTTAGAAAACCTCATTTTAAATTTAGATGAATCAAGTTTTAACCAAGAATGGTTCCTAGTTGTTGATGGTGGACAAAAACCAGCCATAAAAAAAGTAAAAATCCTCCACTTGGTGACTCCACTGGTTTTCAATAAGCCTGCTGACTCCACTGGTTTTCCATAGACTCCACTGGGAAACTTATTTTATCATTAAAACATTAGCAAAACCCAGTCAAGAATACTTTGTGGATTAAGTGTATCTTTCACAGATTGGTTTGTCCTTTAAGACTGTCATAAACTATTAACCTTTCTGATTTTTGGGTCCATAGTTCTGGCTTCTAGAAGACTTCATACCAGATCCCATCCTGCCCCAAATCATCCTACAATAGTTGATAATCCTGAAAGCATCCTTAGGAAGTCTCCTAGTTCTAAAAACTCAATTGTTAGTAGACCAATCCACAAAGCAAGTTCCCTACCTGAAAACCTCAAAGACTTGCAAAATATCCTACCTGGCTCACCCCTACAACAAAGCTTGTCTAGGACTAGATCTTAGAGTTGGATAACCCAAATATTTTTAGACCCATCTACCCTACAACAGAATTTTGTTGTACGAACTTCATCCCCCACTGTTCACCTTCCTCCATTTAACCCTGTACCTCCTTTTGTAAACCCTCCACTTTTTAACCCTCCTTTGTTTCCACGAACACATATAATGGCAACATGGTATGCTCCCTTGGTCCTTCCTTTACCTTTAGTTTTTCTACCACAAGACTATCAGTCCAAGATTCCTTTATATGATGCTAGTAGTTCTACTACTGCTCAACAGCATGTGGAAAAAATGAAAGACTACTTTGACAGACAAGAAATAGATGATGAAACTGTTAAACTTAGAATGTTTGCTCAAATTTTAGGGGGGGAGGCAAGAAAATGGTTTAAATGCTTAACCCCTAACAGTATTAATGACTTCCCTACTTTTCATCAATTTGTTTTAAACAAATGGGAAGTCAAGAAAAATCCTCTTCAAATCCTATCGAGTATGATAACCTTAAGAGAAATGTTGGGGAGAGTGTCCAAGACTACTGCACTAGGTTCAATAGTGTATATAATGCACTCCCTCCCACATGAAACCCCCACAAGGCCTAGCCCTAGTAAAATTTCTAGATGGATTTGATCCAAACATGTCTTATCAATTAAGAGAAAGAGATCCCCTCACCTTAGAAGACATGCAAGGGGAGCAGTAAGTGTAGAAGCCAACCTAATTGGTAAAAAGGCTAGATTGAGAGCAGAGAAGAAGGTTACATACAAAGAGGAAACTATGGCCTCCACATCTGATGGTAAAATTGATAGCCTAGTTAGGACGATGGAAAGGATGATGGAGAGAATAAATATGAATGAGAAAGCTTATCTTAGAGAAAGCCAAACAACTCCTCAAAATAGAAATCAAAATAAGAACCAAAACCAAAACATCAAGAGAAATCCCCCTCAAATTAGACAAATAGGTCCTAATTAGCAAATCAGACCTCCTTTCCAAAAAAACTATGCTAATGAGGATGAGGGAATAATTGAAGAAACGGAGGAAAATCACATAAATATAATAGGAGTAAATAATGAGGATTTTGTTTTCCTCACTGAGGAAGAACAAGGTATATTTTCCCCAACTCAATATGAGGAAGAAAGCCTAGAATCTAAAGACTATAAACAAGGCTTTGAAAATTCCATCATGGAAGTACACAGACAGTATGACCTTAGAAGCAATAAAAACCAAGACACTCCCAAAAGAAAGACCTCTGAAATTTCTGCTAGAAAAACACCTAAACACATTTCTAAAAAGACAGCAAAAAACACTAACATAGTGTCTGAAAGCTATGATAAAAACAGAGGTAAAAAAAACCAACCTAGTGGCAAACACAGTGGTGACCCAAGAAGCACTAGCAACTCAGCTAGTGCTCCTAATAAAACTGTCTTAACTATTGTTCCTAATAAAAACCAGCAAGTTGGAGTTGCTGTAAAAACAGTGACTGAAAAGGCTGATTTGAACATTTCAAAAACTCAGACACCTTTCAGTATAGAGAATGAAATTTCCAAGATGAAGATCTCTATTCCTCTTACTAAATTAGTCACTCAAGCTGTATATAAATCCCAACTTTTGAAAGCTTTAAACATAGGAGAGAATGTTTATTCTGTTAATTTAAATTATGACAAACCTGAACTTCTGTTTGGACCAGAAGTAGAAGGAAAATTTCAAGAAGGAGGTGTTCCTCCATTTTATGTCAGTTTAAACATCCATGATAAAATTCTCCACAATTCCATGTTAAACTCTGGTGCTTCACACAACCTTATGCCAAAAGTAGTGATGGAAAGATTAGGCCTTGAGATAACTAGACCATACAAAGATTTATACTCTTTTGATTCCAGTAGAGTTAAATGTCTAGGCCTAATCAAATATCTATGTGTCAACTTAGCACAAATACCAGCCAAGAGCCTAGTAATGGATATTGTAGTGGCTGATATTCCTCCTAAATATGGCATGCTCCTTTCAAGATCATGGGGTACTAAAATACAAGGTACCCTCCAAATGGACATGAACTATGCTACCATCCCTATCTTTAGTCAACCAAGAAGACTATATAGGGACACACACATGAAATATATGGTTAGCTGTCAAGAAAAGCCAAATAACTCCCCTCTTTACTCTATTCACACATACCTTGACTCATTTATCCTTTACAATGATGAAAACCTTATTGAACAAGTGACAACAAATGAGAAAACAACAGTAGAAAAAGAGGAAGAGGAGGGAGAATAGTCAAAACAATCTGCTCAAATAAAAAACATCCAACATAGTGGAGACTAAGGGGAACAAGGCAACCATCATCATAGTGTTGATCATGAAAAAAAAAAACAATGATAAACATAGTACAGACTGCTAGAAGCCGCTTACAACACCACCCAAAATTTTGGGTATATTTAAAATTTTGGGTCCCCCTATGCTCGCTTAGTTGTCAAGGTCTTTCACCGACCCCACGAATCAACTCCATCTTAGCGACCTATCCCCAACCCCTCATGAGTTGTCGCGTCACCATGACTTGATGTTGTCGCTGCAATCACGCCATGTGTGGGAGGGATCATCCGACATGCGACCGAACACTCGTATCACAGTCGCGTCATGTGTAATGAGCTTGCCATACATACTTTTAAATGGGAAAACTTTTGTTTGTTAACGATTAAAGGCCCTGTCGCTGTAGGTCATTAAGCATGTGGTTTGAATACCTCTATTACATTTGCTAGTCTCATATGTTTTATCTGTGGGCACCATTATCAAAGAATAATTATGATTGTCGCAATGTTCTACACAGGGCGACCCACGGGTAACAGACTCCTCAGTAGTGTCGCGACATCGAGGGAAATGAAACTGAGCTCAACGGCGAGGCCAAAGTTGCGGAACAGGGGAGGAGGAGGAGCAAGTGACCAGTACTGTGAAAAGGAAAATAGTGTGATATGTGTCGATCAGAGAAAGAACCTTTTGTGTCACCAACGCAGAAGGTGTTCTTCATTAGCACACACCAGAATTGAGGAGATCTTGCACAATGCCAGCTCCGTGTTGATGTCCGTATACAAAGGAACATGTGTCGCCATTTCGACAAAGTCTAGCATTAATTATGGCCCGGTGAACAAAGCAAAATCAGGAGATCTCACTGAGGAGTGACATTCCCGTTTAAGGCTTTATCGTGCCAAGTGGCAGTCCGAAAGCATATGTGTTGGTGGCAAGCCAACGACAGAGTTTCAAATATGTGAGCGCATCTCTGGAAGCAGCATTTATGGATCCTTAGGTACATAGTGTGAAATTATTGATGCTGTAAGGAGTACAAAGCGAAACAAGGAAATGGCATTAAAACCCTAGTCGCCTTGCTCTTTCATATCCATAAGGCTTATCTATGCGGAACCGTAAGGTATGGGGAACTGCAAATTGAACCTAAGAGGTGATGATTAAACGCATGCACCTTTGGAAGACTGGCACCTTGATACATATGCAAATAGTCTCCATAACTACAAAGCAGAAAGGCTCAATATTAGAAGGACCATTAATGTGGCTTGAGTAGCATTTTTCGACTCACGATATTTCAAAACAAGAAGCCTTCATATTATGTAGTAAAGTGAATGATCGAATTAAGACCAAGTTCGGAAACATGTGGTTTCAAAAACCACCCAAGAACGTGGAACCAAAAAAATATGCAAAACATTCTAGATGGGCGCAACTATGTGGATGAAGGTTATGGTTTAAAATATGATGTGATTAAAACCAAGGGAAAGAACTCATATGGTTCAACAAAAAAAAACATAGGTTATCGTGAAGCAAAGCTAAGTAATAACATCATAGAGCGCGCAAGTTCAATGGAGCAAGGTGATGTTGTATGTATAAATACAAAGCACTAGACCATGCATATATTAATACAAGGCGCAAGGTTATGTTATACATTTTAATGCAAGGCGCAAGGTGATGTTGCACATTTTAATACTAGGCGCAAGACCATGTGTATATTAATACAAGGTGTGAGATCACGTTGCATGGGCGCCAAGTTCGTTGGTCGAACAAATAGATTTAATGATACCAAGGCTTGGTGTGAGTTGCATGTTATTCAAAACATATAAAATCACGTAGAACTTCACGACTGCATAAAATTTTCAAGCAGACACGTTTGGTTGTTGCGTTACCATGGGTGCTAGTAGTTAATGGTGCAGGTTCAATCCACACATACGATGGTCAACCCTACGTTCGGCGCACACAAGGACTGTCCACGTTGCGTGGAGCCCAACGAAAGGTTATGCGTATATGCGGCATCAACTCTCCAACTGAAGCGTGGAGCCAACGTTCGAAGACACGTTGCATGGAGCATACTTTCGACATGGTCGTCTGCATGGAACCAAATGGAAACGTTTCATACATGGCAGTGAACGTTTAAAATTCAAACCTTTTAACGTTGATACATGAAGCGGAGTGCTGCAGCCACGTTCTAACGCTGCATGGACACGTAATATGGTGCAAAGGTGCGGTGACGTGTATAAAAACTATAGTGCAGGGATGATAATCTAAGTTTTCTTGAGCGCTGCAAGAATAAGACTCACGCAAAAGCTTTAGGGCAGATATATGATATACCAAAGTCGCGTTTACATGCATAGAACCGAACGTGCAAAGTTACGTTGCATAAAGCCAACGTAAACATTCATACATACACGTGGCGATCAAACGTTCGGACTGAAGCGTAGAGCAGACTGCTATGAGTATTGGCATGTTTAAGTCGACAGTCAGTAACCGTTTCAAAGTCAGGGCGGAGCAAACTATGGAAACATTGCAGATGGCTCAGATATGCCTGCGGCGAGATTTTATCCAGATATTTCGGAGAGAAAAATAGAAATCATCCAGACGAGAGAGTAGGTTCAACGTCCTCGTCCAGCTGATTCCGGCCTTTCGTTTTCATTCCAATATAGAATGGCTGTCAGTGGAGAAAGTTTCCCTAGTGCCGAGCAACGCCTCCCCAGAATGCATTCACGATATGTAGTAACTGCCATATCAATGTCTTTTTCTCCGCGCATGACACCACGTGGGATGTCTCGTTAATACAGCGTCTCGATGAAGGCAGGCAGCATTTGTTGTCATCCAACATGAATAAGATAATAATAATAGCAACCTAACCCCGTCCAGACTGCCCGCGCAAGGATTCAGCTGTGTCAACTTTGTCATTGCCGCAGGATACACCGGGAAACGCTCCGTCGAACCAGCGCAACCGTTAGTGAGGAACGTGAGTTTCGTGGGAAACAACCACTTGTTCTTGGATTCGGCAAAAGAAAGATGTTAACCACATTATGCGTGAAATACTTGCTAAGGACGTCGGCTGTCAAGATTTGCCGTATTATGTGTTCTAACAGTGATAATCGCACTGGTTCACAATTCATGCCACCCCGCCGGAGAAGTCTTACAATGCCCACGAATTCATTAACACTCTGGCAGAGAGAATAACAACACAAGTGGACATATTTACGAAGGCCGTGTTTTATAAGCGTATTTTAAAACTCTTCTGTGCAGGGCCAGACGCAATCCTGCATGGTTTATGGATGTTTGCCTTCTGTTTCGCTGTACAATCGACAAAAGTTTCTAGTGGCAATCATACGGGTTTTACCGTGTAAGGAAGCATGTGCCAACGCCAAATCCCTGCAACAAGCAAAATTCATGCGCCAAGGTTCCTTTCGAGGATTTATTTGTGTTCGACATTGTCATCAACGCATACTGGTTAAGTTTGCTCGCACATGTAAATGAAGCTGGAGTGGGAACAGACCGAGATTAATATGTCATACTTTGAGGCAGCTATTGATAGAGTTTTCGGTGGAAGAAAAAAGAAGGACTGTAGCACATCATGAATTAGGCCGTCTTGGTGGATGGTTACCCGAAGCATCAGAACCACCCTTGAAAGTAACTGTGTTATATTCAAGGGCCAGAGCCATCTTATCCACCAGTAGCTCTCTCACTTGCATACCAAATTGGAGAACATTTTATGTCTGGAAACCTATTATCTGAGTGATCGGTTCTCTAGATCGCGGTTTACAGTCGTTAGCTGAGCCTCCACGGGAGCGGGTGAAGACTCTCTGGCAGCCAGTAATTGCCGTGGGAGTCTCCATGTTTACAATCTGAGAAAAATTTGGACCCACCTGAGGCCCAAGCCCGATTTTAGAGTATGATAGATTATTGGATTTCTTGTGTTGATTCCTTAATATTCATGGATAAATATATGTATATACGAGGGCTCAGATAAATTCATTTATCTGCAAGTATATGAGAAAGAAAAGGGACTATGTTAATTGTGCCTCCACGAGAGCGGGTAACATATTACTTCATACAAATTCCCTTAATGCGAAAGAACAGCACAACACGGTAGATTGGGTAGATAGAGGCTGTTGTCTCGCCGAGGGAAGGAGATAGCGAGCCTTCAAAGAACCGGGTTATGATAACGGCCCCGAAAGAAGAAATGGAGACCCGAAGGGTCACAAGGCCGAGGTCTCTTTGATTTCGCCTTTTGCGACCATGCGACCCGAGCCTGATCGCATTGTAGCAAGATGCATCTCTTCGATTTTTAGCCTTTTTACGACCTGCGACCCAGCGACCTGGTCGCAGTCGCAAGGTCGCATGCCTTCGGTTTTTTCACCTTTGCGACCCTGCGACCCAGCGACCTAGTCGCAAGGTCGCAAAGTCGCATGCCTTCGGTTTTTTCACGATCCGCGACCCTGCGACCCAGCGACCTAGTCGCAAGGTCGCAAGGTCGCATGCCTTCGGTTTTTACACGATCCGCGACCCTGCGACCCAACGACCTAGTCGCAAGGTCGCAAGGTCGCACCTTAGCAATTTTATTACAACTTGCGACCCCGCGACCCAGTCAAGTCGCAGGCCGCAACGACAGCCCAGGTCGCAGGTCGCAACGAAAGCCCAGGTCGCAAGTCGCAAAAGGAATGGGTCGCAAGGCAACCCAACGGCCAGGAAGGTGAACAGTCAAGGAAGCCCAACGGGCAGTTTTCGTATTATAAATACTCCTTCGGGAGCTTGTAAAAAAGGGCTTTTTTCCTTTGGAAGTGGAAGAACTACATGGCATTGTATTGAAGGATTGTACCCTTACGCATCTGAATATAGAGATACTTGTTAAAACACCCTATGGTTATGATGTGTTTTGCTGTGCAAACATTGTGTGTATTCCTTGTATAGTTTCAGAACATCCTATGATTAATGAAGCTGCACTCTTTATGTCATCATTTATGCGTCATGGCTATCTGTGTTGTATCAATGATGTTTATTTTATCATCTGTTCTAATAATGAATGTTAATGAACTATTTTGTTAGCATTTCGTTTCATCTTTCAGAAGTAAAAGGATATCTCATCATAAAGGACTATTCCTTTTGTGGTCAGAATACCTTATAAGCATTACCCCCAAAAGATGTGTTGCTAATGACATCTCTTGAGGTGTACATGCTTTATTCATAATCTTGCTATGCATAGTGTTTGATTCGGGTCTAATACATCAATCCTGTATTCTGTATCACGTGAATAAGTGTATGTCCGCTGGTTCAATCAGGTTCTTTTGAGACCTAAGGGAAGGCGTCTTAAGCGGTAGCCGGACCCACACCCCGGACGGGATCCCTACTCCAAACGGTTCAAGGTCTAATTGGGACTTTCTACCGGGGAGATCCCGTACTGTTGGCCGGACAAATTTTCCCGCCAACAGAATTGGCACTAGAAGGAGGGCTTGAACCTCCGACCAGATGTTTAACGAAAAGGGGAGGGCCAGATGACAAGCTGAGCCCTTAGAGCCTACAGTTAATCTCATATCTGTAATGGCTCGTTCCCAAATCATTCTCCCGAGATGTTTGTCGGAGTTTTATAAGCATAGATACTACATCTCCGATGAATTTATTTATCACTTGTCCCAGTTAAAATTTGATGGTGAAAATGGGATGTCCATAACCCAACACTGTTCAGATTTTTGTGACTTTGGTGAGTACTGTGAAATTGACGATGAGGGTTTGTTTTGTTTGCTTTTCTTCCTCACCCTCGGAGGGCGCGCTAAACAATGGTGCTGCACATTTCCGAAAGCTTCCATTCATTCGTTTGAACAACTCGCCCATAAATTACAACAAGCTTTTCACAGGTATAATCCTCATGACATTGTAATAAAGTTACATCTCATCAGAATGGAACCTCAGGAATCTTTAGGTGAGTTCTTTATCAGATTCATTCATTATTGTTTTGAGTTCTCTGAGAGGGATGTTGATTGGAAATATTTAGGTGAGCAGTTCAAGTATGTTATTTCCCTTGAGCAATTTCAGTTAGATCCTAGTGTTCCCTATGATGACCTGCAAGCTACCGGCTGTTTGGATTTTTTCGCTAAGGCTTCCTTGTCCATCTCCCCGAGTCCAGGCCACATTCAGGCCTCCAAGGAGAGTGTTGCTGATATTCTCGCCCCTCTTCCTGAGTTGTATGAGAGTGGGGTTGTGACCTTGGAAGTCCTGAGTAAGGATAGAGACTGGCAGGAGGATAAAGCTGATTGCACCACCTTTGAGCCTTTAACGTACCATGTCGAATCTAAACACCCCAGTGGATCATTATCTCTTTTGACGCATGAAACCTACCCGGAGCCCACTCGATGTCTCCCTGGACTTAGTCATGAATATGGTTCACATTCAGATTATGAATCTGGTTCACATTCGGATGATGAATCTTGTTCAGATTTGGGTGACGAATCTGGTTCACATTTGGATTACGAATCCGGTTCAGATTCGGATAATGAATCAAGTTCACATTCAGACTATGAATCTGGTTTACATACGTATTATGAATCGACTCTTACCCCGCATAAAGTCTATTCCCTTACAAGGCCTGTCAAATCATTGTGTCCTCTGAAAGACACAGATATACGTGTTGAAAAACCTCGTATGGTTAACGCCCCTGCGATTCAATCTTTTCGTTCATTATTTCCTAGTTTGTTTCTCGATCCTGCCACACCAGTAATTTCTTCGAGACATTCAAAATTGCCTTATTCTGGTGTTGGCGACAATCATAAGCACGCAGATGGTGTTTCTCAATCACAGTCCAAAATCGATGAATCTGTTACATCTGACTTTTCTCACTTGGGATCTTTAGACAGCCATAGGAGCGATTCCTCGTCTGAACAACTTCAAGATGTCCCCGTTATCGATCCATCCCATTTGGTAAACTCCAGGGATCCCAACTTGCTAGGTACCGAATTCGATCAAACCAATGGTTACAGTGATCCTTGCTTATCTGAAAACATGTTCAATCATACCACAGAGGACTGTCACTTGGATCTCTTGGCCAACCCTATGAAGACACCTGAATTCGATGATTCGTTTTCGGAAGATTCAAGTACCCACCAGAAAATCGAAACGCATCAGCTTCCGCCAAACGTTTCTGAAATGACAATTCCCCAGGAGCATGCTCCTTCCAGCATAAACGCGTCGAATTCACCCCATGCTGGCAAATCTAGAGATTCTGACATTCTGATTTATCAATCTGTCAGTGCGCAAACATTTGACCAAATTAATACAAAGCCTACTGACATCTTTCAAATCACTGCAATTGACAATCATACCCATTCACCTGTTGATCTCGCCAAGCAGTCAAAGTTGGAAAACCCCTTGCCCAAAGGTCCAGAGTTTGTGCAAAGCAGTGAGGAATTTCAGGCTCCTTTAAACGTGGATTCAGATCCCCATACCCTTAACCAAACCCAGGAGCAACCCCGGACTAGATTTTTCGAAACTAGAATTTCTACACTTGGATGTGCATGCATCTATAATTCGCCTGGCACTTGCGTATTGTTTCCATTCCATAAAACTGATGGTCCCCAACACCAGGATGAGATTGTCGATCAACTCAACCGACCCCATTCAGTGAATGTGCTTGCAAATAGAAATTGGCTTACCCATCACCCCTCAAATCCAGGATCATGCATGAATGATTTTTTTTCATTTATCCATAATGTTGGGTTTCAACAACATATTGTTGGTTACCAAGATAAGAATGGGATTCAGCTTGCACAATCTGTTATGGCATGTTCTTTGGTAAGTATCTCTGATCATCTTACCGTGGCACCCGCTCCTCAAGTAAGTTTTGTTGTTGCTGCAATTTTTTGGATGCTAGCCCTGATCCTGATCATTGTTGTTCTTGCAGGACAGAAACTAATGCGGTGGCTGCACTGGAAAGCTGATTTTACATAACCCGACCGCATCATTGGTTAAACTAGGATTTAGGTGTAGGCTAGCTAGGACCTGCAATAAAAAATTTTAGTTTCAGAGTTAATTAGGTTTACTTGCAAAATTTTTACTTCATAGTTTAAAAGTGTGTTTGTTGTTTTTTTTTTTTACGATTAATATTTTAGGCATCATCATGTTAAAAGTATTTTCCTTTCAATTCCTTTTCAGTTGCTTGTTGTTGCATAAATAATCACTGCTTGTAGTTGCACTTACAACTGGTTGATCGTTCTCGCACATGGCGTTGCATTGCACCTTGAGTCTCGCTTATTACATTGCGTCGTACTCTCTCTCCCTCACATCATTTTTTGTCATATCGCCTGTCACCCCATGAGCCCTCATTGCAACCCTATCACCTTGCAGTCTTGTTCTGCCCCGCTTGCTGAAACAATAACCCCATTGTTTTGTGTGAGGTTGCGGTGGCTATCTCAAGAGGCAGCTTTCTCTTAGGACCAGTCATCGAAGTCGCATTATTAACAAGATGCCTATGAGTCTAAACCTATTATCTGGGGAGATACGAGCCGGTTGTCTGTGGGAGACCTGATGAGTTGAAATGGCCCATACCCGTAAGCCTAAGCCTTGTGCCCAGCATAGTCTTGGACGTTTTAATGTGCTGTTCTGCGCGCTGCGCCTATTGTGGTAAATGGGATGTGAAGGTTTGGCATGAGGGCAAACCCAAATCAGGATATCTTTCAGTTTCTGTAACACAAGAAACAACCTCTCTTGCTCGTAAAATAAGTCGGGATCCCTCATCCGCCCATGAAAATAAGTGCCACGAGCACATGGAAATAAGTGTTGTAAGCACATGAAACAAATAAGGGTAAAGGATCGAGAAAGGCTTCCTGCGCAGAGAGGTAATGCGACGACTCCGCCGGGGTACTGACCAGGCTCGCTGGCAGCGGAGCAACGTTTGTGATTTCTTGAAGTGACTCCGCCGGGGTACTGTCCGGGCCTGCTGGCAGCGGAGCAACACCAGAAACTTACTTTAAAAATCCTGAAAATAATAAGCCCACTGCCTTGCTCGTCACATCATCAACAAGCTACCGGCGTCTGTGAGCTTTCTCTTTGATGTGTTTCTGATTAGCGGGACTTAGCGAGGCACAAGGATTAGACATACTCGTAAAGGGCCAAAGTAATACAAAGGGTACCCATGGAGCTGGTTAAATATTCCCTTGCATCATTATCCGGACTCAGACTATTGGGGTGATGTTGACAGAGATGCTGGATTCTACCAGTGGTTCTCCATTTGTTGTAGCCGCTACAACACCACCCAAAATTTTGGGTATATTTAAAATTTTGGGTCCCCCTATGCTCGCTTAGTTGTCAAGGTCTTTCACCGACCCCACGAATCAACTCCATCTTAGCGACCTATCCCCAACCCCTCATGAGTTGTCTCGTCACCATGACTTGATGTTGTCGCTGCAATCACGCCATGTGTGGGAGAGATCATCCGACATGCGACCGAACACTCATATCACAGTCGCGTCATGTGTAATAGGCTTGCCATACATACTTTTAAATGGGAAAACGTTTGTTTGTTAACGATTAAAGGCCCTGTCGCTGTAGGTCGTTAAGCATGTGGTTTGAATACCTCTGTTACATTTGCTAGTCTCATATGTTTTATCTGTGGGCACCATTATCAAAGAATAATTATGATTGTCGCAATGTTCTACACAGGGCGACCCACGGGTAAAAGACTCCTCAGTAGTGTCGCGACATCAAGGGAAATGAAACTGAGCTCAACGGCGAGGCCAAAGTTGCGGAACAGGGGAGGAGGAGGAGCAAGTGACCAGTACTGTGAAAAGGAAAATAGTGTGATGTGTGTCGATCAGAGAAAGAACCTTTTGTGTCACCAACGCAGAAGGTGTTCTTCATTAGCACACACCAGAATTGAGGAGATCTTGCACAATGCCAGCTCTGTGTCGATGTCCGTATACAAAGGAACATGTGTCGCCATTTCGACAAAGTCTAGCATTAATTATGGCCCGGTGAACAAAGCAAAATCAGGAGATCTCACTGAGGAGTGACATTCCCGTTCAAGGCTTTATCGTGCCAAGTGGCAGTGCGGAAGCATATGTGTTGGTGGCAAGCCAACGACAGAGTTTCAAATATGTGAGCGCATCTCTGGAAGCAGCATTTATGGATCCTTAGTTACATAGTGTGAAATTATTGATGCTGTAAGGAGTACAAAGCGAAACAAGGAAATGGCATTAAAACCCTAGTCGCCTTGCTCTTTCATATCCATAAGGCTTATCTATGCGGAACCGTAAGGTATGGGGAACTGCAAATTGAACCTAAGAGGTGATGATTAAACGCATGCACCTTTGGAAGACTGGCACCTTGATACATATGCAAATAGTCTCCATAACTACAAAGCAGAAAGGCTCAATATTAGAAGGACCATTAATGTGGCTTGAGTAGCATTTTTCAACTCACGATATTTCAAAACAAGAAGCCTTCATATTATGTAGTAAAGTGAATGATCGAATTAAGACCAAGTTCGGAAACATGTGGTTTCAAAAACCACCCAAGAACGTGGAACCAAAAAAAATATGCAAAACATTCTAGATGGGCGCAACTATGTGGATGAAGGTTATGGTTTAAAATATGATGTGATTAAAACCAAGGGAAAGAACTCATATGGTTCAACAAAAAAAAACATAGGTTATCGTGAAGCAAAGCTAAGTAATAACATCATAGAGCGCGCAAGTTCAATGGAGCAAGGTGATGTTGTATGTATAAATGCAAAGCACTAGACCATGCATATATTAATACAAGGCGCAAGGTTATGTTATACATTTTAATGCAAGGCGCAAGGTGATGTTGCACATTTTAATACTAGGCACAAGACCATGTGTATATTAATACAAGGTGTGAGATCACGTTGCATGGGCGCCAAGTTCGTTGGTCGAACAAATAGATTTAATGATACCAAGGCTTGGTGTGAGTTGCATGTTATTCAAAACATATAAAATCACGTAGAACTTCACGACTGCATAAAATTTTCAAGCAGACACGTTTGGTTGTTGCGTTACCATGGGTGCTAGTAGTTAATGGTGCAGGTTCAATCCACACATACGATGGTCAACCCTACGTTCGGCGCACACAAGGACTGTCCACGTTGCGTGGAGCCCAACGAAAGGTTATGCGTATATGCGGCATCAACTCTCCAACTGAAGCGTGGAGCCAACGTTCGAAGACACGTTGCATGGAGCATACTTTCGACATGGTCGTCTGCATGGAACCAAATGGAAACGTTTCATACATGGCAGTGAACGTTTAAAATTCAAACCTTTTAACGTTGATACATGAAGCGGAGTGCTGCAGCCACGTTCTAACGCTGCATGGACACGTAATATGGTGCAAAGATGCGGTGGCGTGTATAAAAAAACTATGGTACGGGGATGATAATCTAAGTTTTCTTGAGCGCTGCAAGAATAAGACTCACGCAAAATCTTTAGGGCAGATATATGATATACCAAAGTCGCGTTTACATGCATAGAACCGAACGTGCAAAGTTACGTTGCATAAAGCCAACGTAAACATTCATACATACATGTGGCGATCAAACGTTCGGACTGAAGCGTAGAGCAGACTGCTATGAGTATTCGCATGTTTAAGTCGACAGTCAGTAACCGTTTCAAAGTCGTATAGCAGGGCGGAGCAAACTATGGAAACATTACAAATGGCTCAGATATGCCTGCGGCGAGATTTTATCCAGATATTTCGGAGAGAAAAATAGAAATCATCTAGACGAGAGAGTAGGTTCAACGTCCTCGTCCAGCTGATTCCGGCCTTTCGTTTGCATTCCAATATAGAATGGCTGTCAGTGGAGAAATTTTCCCTAGTGCCAAGCAACGCCTCCCTAGAATGCATTCACGATATGTAGTAACTGCCATATCAATGTCTTTTTCTCCGCGCATGACACCACGTGGGCTGTCTCGTTAATACAGCGTCTCGATGAAGGCAGGCAGCATTTGTTGTCATCCAGCATGAATAAGATAATAATAATAGCAACCTAACCCCGTCCAGACTGCCCGCGCAAGGATTCAGCTGTGTCAACTTTGTCATTGCCGCAGGATACACCGGGAAACGCTCCGTCGAACCAGCGCAACCGTTAGTGAGGAACGTGAGTTTCGTGGGAAACAACCACTTGTTCTTGGATTCGGAAAAAGAAAGATGTTAACCACATTATGCGTGGAATACTTGCTAAGGACGTTGGCTGTCAAGATTTGCCGTATTATGTATTCAAACAGTGATAATCGCAGTTTCCTGGTCATACCACCCGCCGGAGAGTCTTACAATACTTACGAATTCATTAACACTACGGCGAGAGAGAATAACAACACAAGTGGACATATTTACGAAGGCCGTGTTTCATAAGCGTATTTTAAAACTCTTCTGTGCAGGGCCAGACGCAATCTTGCATGGTTTATGGATGTTTGCCTTTTATTTCAGCTGTACAATCAAGTTCACTGTACAATCGACACAAGTTTCTAGTGGCAATCATATGGGTTTCTGGTGTGGAAGCATGTGCAACGCCAGCTCCTGCCTGACAAGAAAAATTCATGCGCCAAGGTTCCTTTCGAGGATTTATTTGTGTTCGACATTGTCATCAGCGCATACTGGTTAAGTTTGCTCACACATGTAAATGAAGCTGGAATGGGAACAGACCGAGATTAATATGTCATACTTTGAGGCAGCTATTGATAGAGTTTTCGGTGGAAGAAAAAATAAGGACTGTAGCACATCATGAATTAGGCCGTGCTGCAGCTGGATGGTTTTCGAAGCATGCAGAGCCACCCTTGAAAGTAACTATTGTTATATTCAAAGACGAGCCATCTTATCCACCAGCGCTCTCTGCACTTGCATACCAAAATTGGAGAACATTTTAGGTCTGAAGCCTATTACATCCTTAGTGATCGGTTCTCTAAGATCTCGGTTTACAGTCATTAGCTGAGCCTCCACGAGAGCGGGTGAAGACTCTCTGGCAGCCAGTAATTGCCGTGGGAGTCTCCATGTTTACAATCTGAGAAAACTGGACCACACAGGGGCCCAACTGATTTCAGCTGTTATAGATTATTGCATTTCTTGTGTTGATTCCTTAATATTCATGGATAATTATATGTATATACAGGGCTAATATAAATTCATTTATCTGCAAGTATATGAGAAGAAAAGGGACTATGTTAATTGTTTTGGTTTTCTTGCAGGTAACATATTACTTCATGCAAATTCCCTTAATGCAGAAATAACACTGCTGGTAGATAGAGGCTGTTGTCTCACAGGGAGAGGACTAAGCCAGGCCTTCAAAGAACCAGGTTATGATAACACTGAAAGAGGAATGCAGAAGGGAGGACCGAAGGTCGCAAGGCCGGGTCTCTTTGATTTTTCGCCTTTTGCGACCATGCGACCCAGCGACCTAGTTGCAAGGTCGCAAGGTCGCATCTCTTCGATTTTTCGCCTTTTGCGACCCTGCGACCCAGCGACCTAGTCGCAAAGTCGCAAGGTCGCATGCCTTCAGTTTTTACACGATCTGCGACCATGTGACCCAGCGACCTAGTCGCAAGGTCGCAAGGTCGCATCTCTTCGATTTTTCGCCTTTTGCGACCACAGACCAATCGACCTAGTCGCAAGGTCGCAGGTACTTTTACAAGATCCGCGACCACTGGCGACCCTACGACCTGATCGCAGGTCGCAGAGTGCCCACCTTAGCAATTTTCTTACAACTTGCGACCCCGCGACCCAGTCAAGTCGCAGGCCGCAACAGCCCAGGTCGCAAGTCGCAACGACAGCCCAGGTCGCAGGTTGCAACGAAAGCCCAGGTCGCAAGTCGCAAAAGGAATGGGTCGCAAGGAAACCCAACGGCCAGGAAGGTGAATAGTCAAGGAAGCCCAACGGGCAGTTTTCGTATTATAAATACTCCTTCGGGAGCTTGTAAAAAAGGCTTTTTCCTTTTGGAAACTGAAGAACTACATGGCATTGTATTGAAGGATTGTACCCTTACGCATCTGAATATAGAGATACTTGTTAAAACACCCTATGGTTATGATGTGTTTTGCTGTGCAAACACTGTGTGTATTCTTTGTACAGTTTCAGAACATCCTATGATTAATGAAGCTGCACTCTTCATGTCATCATTTATGCGTCATGGCTATCTGTGTTGTATCAATGATGTTCAATTTATCATCTGCTCTTCTAATGAATGTTAATGAACTATTTTATTAGCATTTCATTTTATCTTTGATAAAGGAGATATCTCATCATAAAGAGACTATTCCTTTTGTGGTGAGAAATACCTTATAAGCATTACCCCAAAAGATGTGTTGCTAATGACATCTCTTGAGAGTGTACATGCTTTATTCATAATCTTGCTACGCATAGTGTTTGATTCGGGTCTAATACATCAATCCTGTATTCTGTATCACGTGAATAAGTGTATGTCCACTGGTTCGATCAGGTTCTTTTGAGACCTAAGGGAAGGCGTCTTAAGGGGTAGCCGGACCCACACCCCGGACGGGATCCCTACTCCAAACGGTTTAAGGTCTAATTGGGACTTTCTACCGGGGAGATCCCCTACTGTTGGCTGGACAAATTTTCCCGTCAACAGAATTGGCGCTAGAAGGAGGGCTTGAACCTCCGACCAGATGTTTAACGAAAAGGGGAGGGCCAGATGACAAGCTGAGCCCTTAGAGCCTGCAGTTAATCTCATATCTGTAATGGCTCGCTCCCAAATCATTCTCCCGAGATGTTTGTCAGAGTTTTATAAGCCTAGATACTACATCTCCGATGAATTTATTTATCACTTGTCCCAGTTAAAATTTGATGGTGAAAATGGGGTGTCCATAACCCAACACTGTTCAGATTTTTGTGACTTTGGTGAGTACTATGAAATTGACGATGAGGGTTTTTTTTGTTTGCTTTTCTTCCTCACCCTCGGAGGGCGCGCTAAACAATGGTGCCGCACATTGCCTGAAGCTTCCATCCACTCGTTTGAACACCTCGCCCACAAATTACAACAAGCTTTTCACAGTTATAATCCTCATGACATTGTAATAAAGTTACATCTCATCAGAATGGAACCTCAGGAATCTTTAGGTGAGTTCTTTATCAGATTCATTCATTATTGTTTTGAGTTCCCTGAGAGGGATGTTGATTGGAAATATTTAGGTGAGCAGTTCAAGTATGTTATTTCCCTTGAGCAATTTCAGTTAGATCCTAGTGTTCCCTATGATGACCTGCAAGTTACCGGCTGTTTGGATTTTTTCACTAAGGCTTCCTTGTCCATCTCCCCAAGTCCAGGCCACATTCAGGCCTCCAAGGAGAGTGTTGCTGATATTCTCGCCCCTCTTCCTGAGTTGTATGGGAGTGGGGTTGTGACCTTGGAAGTCCTGAGTCAGGATAGAGACTGGCAGGAGGATAAAGCTGATTGCACCACCTTTGAGCCTTTAACGTACCATGTCGAATCTAAACACCCCAGTGGATCATTATCTCTTTTGACGCATGAAACCTACCCCGAGCCCACTCAATGTCTCCCTGGACTTAGTCCTAAATCTGGTTCACATTCGAATTATGAATCTAATTCACAGTCGGATTATGAATCTGGTTCAGATTCGGATTATGAAGCTGGTTCATATTTGGATTATGCATCTGGTTCAGATTCGGGTGACGAATCTGTTTCACATTCAGATTATGAATCTGGTTCAGATTCGGATTATGAATCTGGTTCGTATGCGTATTATGAATTGACTCCTACCCCACATAAAGTTTATTCCTTTACAAGGCCTGTCAAATCATTGTGTCCTCTGAACGACACGGATGTGCGTGTTGAAAAGCCTCGTATGGTTAACGCCCCTGCGATTCAATCTTTTCGTTCATTATTTCCTAGTTTGTTTCTCGATCCCGCCACACCAGTAATTTCTTCGAGACATTCAAAATTTCCTTATACTGGTATTGGCGACAATCATAAGCACGCAGATGGTGTTTCGCAATCACAGTCCAAAATCGATGAATCTGTTACATCTGACTTTTCTCACTTGGGATCTTTAGACAGCCATAGGAGCGATTCCCCGTCTGAACAACTTCAAGATGTCCCCGTTATCGATCCATCCCATTTGGTAAACTCCAGGGAGCCCAACTTGCTAGGTACCGAATTCGATCAAACCAATGGTTACAGTGATCCTTGCTTATCTGAAAACATGTTCAATCATACCACAGAGGACTGTCACTTGGATCTCTTGGCCAACCCTATGAAGACACCTGAATTCGATGATTCGTTTTCGGAAGATTCAAGTACCCACCAGAAAATCGAAACGCATCAGCTTCCGCCAAACGTTTCTGAAATGACAATTCCCCAGGAGCATGCTCCTTCCAGCATAAACGCGTCGAATTCACCCCATCCTGGCAAATCTGGAAAATCTGACATTCTGGATTATCAACCTGTCAGTGCGCAAACATTCGACCAAACTGATGCAAAGCCCACTGACATCTTTCCAATCACTACGATTGATGATCACGCCCATTCGCCTGTTAATCTCGCCGAGCAGTCAAAGTTGGAAAGCCCCTTGCTCGAAGGTCCAGAGTTTGTTCAAAGCAGTGAGGATTTTCAGGCTCCTTTAAACGTGGATTCCGATCCCCATACCCATAACCAAACTCAGGAGCAACCCCGGACTAGAGTTTTCGAAACTAGAATTTCTACGCTTGGATGTGCATGCATCTATAATTCGCCTGGCACTTGCGTATTGTTTCCATTCCATAAAACTGATGGTCCCCAACACCATGATGAGATTGTCGATCAACTCAACCGACCCCATTCGGTGAAGGTGCTTACAAATAGGAATTGGCTTACCCATCACCCCTCAAATCCAGGACCATGCGCGAATGATTTTATGTCATTTATCCATAATGTTGAGTTTCAAGAACATATTGTTGGTTATCAAGATAAGAATGGGATTCAGTTTGCACAATCTATTCTAGCATGTTCTTTGGCAAGTATCTATGATCGTCTTCCTGTTGCACCTGCTCCTCAGGTAAGTTTTGTTGTTACTGCACTTTTTTGGATACTGGCTCTGACCCTGATCATTTTTTTCATCGCAGGATGCAAATTAATGCGGTGGCTACACTGGAAAACTGATTTTACCTAACCTGACTGCAGCATTGGTTAAACTAGGGTTTAGGTGTAGCCTAGCTAGGACCTGCAATAAAATTTTTAGTTCAAAGTTAATTAGGTTTACTTGCAAAATTTTTACTTCATAGTTTAAAAGTTTGTTTGTTGTTTTTGTTTACGATTAATATTTTAGGCATCATCATGTTAAAATTATTTCCCTTTCAATTCCTTTTTAGCTGCTTATCGTTGCATAAATAATCATTGTTTGTATTTGCACTTACAACTGTTTGATCGCTCTCGCACATGGCGTTGCATTGCATCTTGAGCCTGGATTATTACACATACACTCTCTTTCTCACATCGTTTTTGTCATATCGCCTGCCACTTCATGAACCCTCATTGCAACCCTATCACCTTGCAAGCTTGTTTTGCCCCGATCGCTGAAACAGTAACCCATTGTTTTGCGTGAGGTTGCGGTGGCTATCTCAAGAGGCAACTTTCTCTTAGGAACAATCGTCGAAGTCGCATTCTCAACAAGATGCCTATGAATCTAAACTTATTATCTGGGGAGATACGAACTGGTTGTCTGTGAGAGACCTGATGAGTTGAGATGGCCTATACCCGTAAGCCTAAGACTTGTGCCTAGCATAGTCTTGGACGTTTTAATGTGTTGTCCTGCGCACGACGCCTATTGTGGTGAATGGGATGTGAAGGTTTGGCACGAGGGCAAACTCAAATTAGGACATCTTTCAGTTTCTGTAACACAAGAAACAACCTCTCTTGCTCGTAAAATAAGTCGGGATCCCTCATCCGCCCATGAAAAATAAGTGCCATGAGCACATGAAAATAAGTGCCACGAGCACATGGAAATAAGTGCTGTAAGCACATGAAACAAATAAGGGTAAAGGATCGAGAAAGGCTTCCTGCGCAGAGAGGTAATGCGACGACTCCGCCGGGGTACTGACCAGGCTCGCTGGCAGCGGAGCAACGTTTGTGATTTCTTGAAGTGACTCCGTCGGGGTACTGTCCAGGCCTGCTGGCAGCGGAGCAACACCAGAAACTTACTTTAAAAACCCTGAAAATAATAAGCCCACTGCCTTGCTCGTCACATCATCAACAAGCTACCGGCGTCTGTGAGCTTTCTCTTTGAAGTGTTTCTGATTAGCGGGACTTAGTGAGGCACAAGGATTAGACATACTCGTAAAGGGCCAAAGTAATACAAAGGGTACCCACGGAGCTGGTTCAATATTCCCTTGCATCATTATCCAGACTCAGACTATTGTGGTGATATTGACAGAGATGCTGGATTCTACCAGTGGTTCGCCATTTGTTGTAGCCGCTACAACACCACCCAAAATTTTGGGTATATTTAAAATTTTGGGTCCCCCTATGCTCGCTTAGTTGTCAAGATCTTTCACCGACCCCACGAATCAACTACATCCTAGAGACCTATCCCCAACCCCTCATGAGTTGTCTCGTCACCATGACTTGATGTTGTCGCTGCAATCACGCCATGTGTGGGAGGGATCATCCGACATGCGACCGAACACTCGTATCACAGTCGCGTCATGTGTAATGAGCTTGCCATACATACTTTTAAATGGGAAAACTTTTGTTTGTTAACGATTAAAGGCCATGTCGCTGTAGGTCATTAAGCATGTGGTTTGAATACCTCTGTTACATTTGCTAGTCTCATATGTTTTATCTGTGGGCACCATTATCAAAGAATAATTATGATTGTCGCAATGTTCTACACAGGGCGACCCACGGGTAACAGACTCCTCAGTAGTGTCGCGACATCGAGGGAAATGAAACTGAGCTCAACGGCGAGGCCAAAGTTGCGGAACAGGGGAGGAGGAGGAGCAAGTGACCAGTACTGTGAAAAGGAAAATAGTGTGATATGTGTCGATCAGAGAAAGAACCTTTTGTGTCACCAACGCAGAAGGTGTTCTTCATTAGCACACACCAGAATTGAGGAGATCTTGCACAATGCCAGCTCCGTGTTGATGTCCGTATACAAAGGAACATGTGTCGCCATTTCGACAAAGTCTAGCATTAATTATGGCCCGGTGAACAAAGCAAAATCAGGAGATCTCACTGAGGAGTGACATTCCCGTTCAAGGCTTTATCGTGCCAAGTGGCAGTGCGAAAGCATATGTGTTGGTGGCAAGCCAACGACAGAGTTTCAAATATGTGAGCACATCTCTGGAAGCAGCATTTATGGATCCTTAGCTACATAGTGTGAAATTATTGATGCTGCAAGGAGTACAAAGCGAAACAAGGAAATGGTATTAAAACCCTAGTCGCCTTGCTCTTTCATATCCATAAGGCTTATCTATGCGGAACCATAAGGGATGGGGAACTGCAAATTGAACCTAAAAGGTGATGATTAAATGCATGCACCTTTGGAAGACTGGCACCTTGATGCATATGCAAATAGTCTATATAACTACAAAGCAGAAAGGCTCAATATTAGAAGGGTCATTAATGTGGCTTGAGTAGCATTTTTCGACTCACGATCTTTCAAAACAAGAAGGCTTCATATTATGAGGTAAAGTGAATGTTCGAATTAAGACCAAGTTCGAAAACATGTAGTTTCAAAACCACCAAAGATCATGGAACCAAAAAGCTATGCAAAACATTATAGATGGGCGCAACTATGTGGATGAAGGTTATAGTTTAAATATGATGTGATGAAAACCAAGGGTAAGAACTCATATGGTTCGGAAAAAACCATAGTATATCGTGGAGCAAAGCTAAGTAATAACATCGTAGAGCGCGCAAATGGACCAAGGTGATTGTTTTGTATATTAATGCATAGCGCAAAACAACAAAGTTCCCAAACCATATTAAGTGGCAGCCCAACCTTACAAGTAAAGCATTGCCATATGGAAACTTTCTATGGCAAGTTTCGACCTACACTCAAAAGCTTGTGGCATATATATTTTTTATGGTCAAAGGTAGCGTTTACGTTGATTAGTCCAAACATGTAGAACAATCGACGTAAAAAGGGTTGCACATTTCCTATTTTCATATTACGATAGGTGTTTCGAGCCATATGCATAACGCAACGGTCAAATGTATGGTTGAACATGGAGGTATTGGGCCGAAAGGCATTTTCGTTCACTCTCTACGTTGCATGGAGTCAAACATATTATGGCATGCTCCGATTTATACGTTTGAAGGTGGTCAATTCTATGATTAATATGGCGGACCAGGATGTGCGAAGTTTGCGTTGCATGAAGCCCTACGGAAATGTGTATACGTTACATGGCGGTTAAAACTGAAACCTTTCAACGTTACAATGTTTCGCTGCATGGACACGTAATATGGTGCAAAGGTGCGGTGGCGTGTATAAAAACTATAGTGCAGGGATGATAATCTAAGTTTTCTTGAGCGCTGCAAGAATAAGACTCACGCAAAAGCTTTAGGGCAGATATATGATATACCAAAGTCGCGTTTACATGCATAGAACCGAACGTGCAAAGTTACGTTGCATAAAGCCAACGTAAACATCCATACATACACGTGGCGATCAAACGTTCGGACTGAAGTGTAGAGCAGACTGCTATGAGTATTGGCATGTTTAAGTCGACAGTCAGTAACCGTTTCAAAGTCAGGGCGGAGCAAACTATGGAAACATTGCAGATGGCTCAGATATGCCTGCGGCGAGATTTTATCCAGATATTTCGGAGAGAAAAATAGAAATCATCCAGACGAGAGAGTAGGTTCAACGTCCTCGTCCAGCTGATTCCGGCCTTTCGTTTGCATTTCAATATAGAATGGCTGTCAGCGGAGAAAGTTTCCCTAGTGCCGAGCAACGGCTCCCCAGAATGCATTCACGATATGTAGTAACTGCCATATCAATGTCTTTTTCTCCGCGCACGACACCACGTGGACTGTCTCGTTAATACAGCGTCTCGATGAAGGCAGGCAGTATTTGTTATCATCCAGCATGAATAAGATAATAATAATAGCAACCTAACCCCGTCCAGACTGCTCGCGCAAGGATTCAGCTGTGTCAACTGCGTCATTGCCGCAGAATACACCGGGAAACGCTCCGTCGAACCAGCGCAACCGTTAGTGAGGAACGTGAGTTTCGTGGGAAACAACCACTTGTTCTTGGATTCGGCAAAAGAAAGATGTTAACCACACTATGCGTGAAATACTTGCTAAGGACGTCGGCTGTCAAGATTTGCCGTATTATGTATTCTAACAGTGATAATCGCACTGGTTCACAATTCATGCCACCCCACCGGAGAAGTCTTACAATGCCCACGAATTCATTAACACTCTGGCAGAGAGAATAACAACACAAGTGGATATATTTACGAAGGCTGTGTTTCATAAGCGTATTTTAAGACTCTTCTGTGCAGGGCCAGACGCAATCCTGCATGGTTTATGGATGTTTGCCTTCTGTTTCGCTGTACAATCGACAAAAGTTTCTAGTGGCAATCATACGGGTTTTACCGTGTAAGGAAGCATGTGCCAACGCCAAATCCCTGCAACAAGCAAAATTCATGCGCCAAGGTTCCTTTCGAGGATTTATTTGTGTTCGACATTGTCATCAGCGCATACTGGTTAAGTTTGCTCGCACATGTAAATGAAGCTGGAGTGGGAACAGACCGAGATTAATATGTCATACTTTGAGGCAGCTATTGATAGAGTTTTCGGTGGAAGAAAAAAGAAGGACTGTAGCACATCATGAATTAGGCCGTGCTGCAGCTGGATGGTTTTCGAAGCATGCAGAGCCACCCTTGAAAGTAACTATTGTTATATTCAAAGACGAGCCATCTTATCCACCAGCGCTCTCTGCACTTGCATATCAAAATTGGAGAACATTTTATGTCTGAAGCCTATTACATCCTTAGTGATCGGTTCTCTAAGATCGCGGTTTACAGTCATTAGCTGAGCCTCCACGAGAGCGGGTGAAGACTCTCTGGCAGCCAGTAATTGCCGTGGGAGTCTCCATGTTTACAATCTGAGAAAACTGGACCACACAGGGGCCCAACTGATTTTAGCTGTGATAGATTATTGCATTTCTTGTGTTGATTCCTTAATATTCATGGATAATTATATGTATATACAGGGCTAATATAAATTCCTTTATCTGCAAGTATATGAGAAGAAAAGGGACTATGTTAATTGTTTTGGTTTTCTTGCAGGTAACATATTACTTCATGCAAATTCCCCTAATGCAGAAATAACACTGCTGGTAGATAGAGGCTGTTGTCTCACAGGGAGAGGACTAAGCCAGGCCTTCAAAGAACTAGGTTATGATAACGCTGAAAGAGAAATGCATAAGGGAGGACCGAAGGTCGCAAGGCCGTGTCTTTTTCATTTTTTGCCTTTTGCGACCATGCGACCCAGCGACCTAGTCGCAAGGTCGCAAGGTCGCATCTCTTCGATTTTTCGCCTTTTGCGACCATGCGACCCAGCGACCTAGTCGCAAGGTCGCTAGGTCGCATCTCTTCGAGTTTTCGCCTTTTGCGACCCTGCGACCCAGCGACCTAGTCGCAAGGTCGCAAGGTCGCATCTCTTCGATTTTTTCACCTTTGCGACCCTGCGACCCAGCGACCTAGTCGCAAAGTCGCAAGGTCGCATGCCTTCGGTTTTTACACGATCCGTGACCCTGCGACCCAGCGACCTAGTCGCAAGGTCGCAAGGTCGCACCTTAGCAATTTTCTTACAACTTGCGACCCCGCGACCCAGTCAAGTCGCAGGCCGCCACGGCAAGCCCAGGTCGCAGGTCGCAATGAAAGCCCAGGTCGCAAGTCGCAAAAGGAATGGGTCGCAAGGCAACCCAACGGCCGGGAAGGTGAACAGTCAAGGAAGCCCAACGGGCAGTTTTCGTATTATAAAATACTCCTTCGGGAGCTTGTAAGGGGGCTTTTTCCTTTTGGAAACTGAAGAACTACATGGCATTGTATTGAAGGATTGTACCCTTACGCATCTGAATATAGAGATACTTGTTAAAACACCCTATGGTTATGATGTGTTTTGCTGTGCAAACACTGTGTGTATTCTTTGTACAGTTTCAGAACATCCTATGATTAATGAAGCTGCACTCTTTATGTCATCATTTATGCGTCATGGCTATCTGTGTTGTATTAATGATGTTTATTTTATTATCTGTTCTAATAATGAATGTTAATGAACTATTTTGTTAGCATTTCGTTTCATCTTTCAGAAGTAAAAGGATATCTCATCATAAAGGACTATTCCTTTTGTGGTCAGAATACCTTATAAGCATTACCCAAAAATGTGTTGCTAATGACATCTCTTGGTGTACATGCTTTATTCATAATCTTACTACGCATAGTGTTTGGTCCAGGTCTAATACATCAATCCGCCAAATACGTATCACGTGAATAAGTGTATGTCCGCTGGTTCGATCAGGTTCTTTTGAGACCTAAGGGAAGGCGTCTTAAGCGGTAGCCGGACCCACACCCCGGACGGGATCCCTACTCCAAACGGTTTAAGGTCTAATTGGGAATTTCTACCGGGGAGATCCCCTACTGTTGGCTGGACAAATTACCAAGTAACAAGATTAAAAGAGAATATTTTATGATGAACAACTTATAAATGCAACCTTATAAACTTAAACATATGGATCATAATCCCAACTTTATGACAAATCTGAAAATTGAACTCCGTTGGGTATAACGATATTTTCTTGTGGTAACGATTAAGGGTAGGAATATGGGTGCACAACACAGAAAACAATCATGTAGAAGGCCACTCATACAAGTTAAACTTTCAATGCACAAATAACATAGCTAAATATGAGGCACTCCTCTTAGGACTGCAATTACTGAAGAAATTAGGAGCCACGAGGATAACTGTCCATGGAGATTCGGAGCTAGTTATTAGGCAGATAAATGGATAATACACAGCCAAGCATCCTAGATTGAAAGCCTATAGAGATAATGTTATTGATATCTTAAAAACTTTCACAAAATATGAGCTTACCTTTGTCCCTAGAAATCAAAACATCCTTGCCAATGGATTAGCATTTGCTGGCAGCACATGTCAAAAGCCTTATCAGAACAAGAAATACACAGTCCAAGTCAAATATAGACCAACAGTTCCTGATAACATAAAATATTGGCAAGTTTTTGATGGAGATAAACAAATAGAAGATTTCCTACAATCCAGAAATGTTTTTGAAGTGCCAAATTCAGACTCATACTATGAAGAAGACTGCTCTATTGAGGAACAATATTACAAAGAAGAGCCTCCTGACATTGCTGACATAAATCTGTTAAAAAAAGAACACACACCTAAAACATAGTTGTGCACTAATTTAGATAAAGAAGACTTTGAAGTGCTACAATCCAATAATGATAACTTGCCAAATGGACTGACTCCTCTAGAAGAACTATTTGACTTTAATGATGTTGCTAGGAAGCCAAAGATGGAACCCACTGAAACTGAAATATAGGTAGTGAACATAAACCCAAAATGATCAAACTGTCCAAAACACTGCCTGCTCATATAAAATAGAAATATCTTGAGCTTTTTAGAGAATTTACTGATGTTTTTGCTTGGAGTTATGAAGATTTAAAGTCATATGATACAAAGATAATTCGACATAAGATACCTCTCAAAGAAAACCAGAAGCCCTTTAAACATAAATTGCGTAGAATAAACCCTGTGCAACTACCCCTGGTTGAGAAAGAAATTAAGAAAATATATGATGTTGGAATAATAGTCCCTCTGAGATACTCAGAATGGGTTTCAAATCTTGTATCAGTGAGGAAGAAAACAGGAGAAATTAGCCTATGCATAGACTTCAAAAAATTTTAAAAAGCCTCCTTAAAGGATAACTACCCTTTACCAAAAATGGATCATGTCTTACAAACGGTAGTAGGTTCTAAAATAATTTCTTTTCTAGATGGATTTTCATGATACAATCAGGTGCTAGTACACCCTGATGATCAACATAAGACAGCTTTTACTACACCTTGGGGCACTTTCATGTATGTGAAAATGTCTTTTGGGTTAATGAATGCTAGGGCCACCTTTCAGAGAGCCATGGATATTTCTTTCTCAGAAGAGATAGGTTGTTTCATTGTGATATACCTTGATGACATCGCAGTATATTCTAAAACAGATGAAGAGCACCTAGCTCACTTAAGAAAAGTCTTTGAAAAATGTAGAAAGTATGGTTTGTCTTTGAATCCCAAGAAAACTTTGTTTGGCCTCTAAGAAGGAAAATTTTTAGGCCATATAATATATGAAGAAGGAATTAAGATAGACCCAAAGAGGATTGAAGGAATATTGCAAATCAATCATCCTAGAAATATCAAAGAGCTGCAATCTTTCATTGGAAAGATAAATTTCTTAAGACGGTTCATACCAAACCTTGCAGAACTATTAAGAAACATTACAAACATGTTGAAAAGAGAAATAGGAGTCAAGTGGACCATAGAAGCAAAGAAAACCTTTGAACTGGTAAAACAAGCACTCACCCAAACACCAGTTCTAATCAGCCATGATTTTACCAAAGACTTCTTCATGTTCTCCTTTGGATCAGAACATACAGTTGCCATTGTCCTACTACGGAAAAAACATAAAAGGATAGGAACAACCCATTGCATTTTTCAGCAAGGAATTAAGAGATGCACCTCTGAAATACAACATAATGGAGAAGCAATCTTTTGCCTTAATCAAGGCATTGAAATATTTTAGAGTTTATATTTTGCACTCACACATCATTGCATTTGTGCCTCACTCAGTGGTAAAAGACATTTTAACACAAGATCCTAATGGCAAAAGGGGTAAGTGGATTGCTCTTATATTAGAATATGATTTAGAAATTAAGCCCACTAAACTAATCAAAGGCCAAGGATTGGCTAAACTCATGTGTAAAACAAACTTTCAAGCACTGGACATGAATATGATTGATCCATTAGATGAATAGGAGGAGTTGGAAACTCCACTTATTGAAGAATCATTTTTGAATTCATCTTGGTATGCTGATATTTTATATGTGCTTTTTAATCTTAATGTTCCTCCTGGTTTGTCTGAGACTAAGGCTAGCTTTTTAAATTTAAAGGTTGTAAACTACTGCATTGTAGATAAAATGTTATATTGGAAAAATGCTAGTGGTATATTGCTTAAATGTTTGCTTGAGAATGATGCAGATAAGATCAAGCATGAGTTTCATGAAGGAGAATGTGGATGCCACCTCTATTGGAAAAATATTGTCAACAAAATCCTTAGAGCTGGTTACTATTGGCCCACCCTCTTTCAAGACATCCATAAAATGGTAATTTCCTATCATAAGTGCTAAATCTTTGAAGGCAAAAGAAAACTGTTGCCCTTACCTTTGCATCCTATCTCTGTTGAAGCTCCTTTTCAACAATGGGGCCTAGATTTTATTGGAGAAATCCATCCCGCCTCCTCTACCCAACACAAATGGATCCTCACTGCAACTGACTACTTTACAAAATGGATAGAGGCCATCCCTTCTAGAAATGCCACAGACTCAGTAATTATCAAATTCCTTGAAAACCATATTTTGTCTAGATTTGGCTATCCTAAAAAGATTATCACTAACAATGTTGTTGCCTTTAGATCCAAGAAAATGGTGGAATTTTGCCACAAATATTAGATTACATTGGGACATTATACAAGTTATTACCCTCAAGGTAATGGGTTGGAATAATCCTCAAACAAAATTTTGGTGAAAATCATCAAAAAGTTGCTGGAAGAGAATAAAAAGTCATGGCACATCAAACTAGTACATGCACTATGGGCAAACATATTAACAAATAAAAAAACAATTGGAATGTCCCCCTATCAGCTAGTGTATGGATAATAGGAAATTTTTCCAATAGTTTTAGGAGTGCCAGTCATGAAGCTCATCCAAGAAGCAATGTCTGAAGAAAATAACATGCTAAGGAGAATAAATTAGACCATCTAGTTGCAACAAACTAGAGAAGAGGTGTATAACAGAACACAACAAGTGCAGGAAAACATCAAGAAGTTGTTTGATAAGAGAACCAAGGAAAATGATTTCAATATTGGTGACAAAGTACTGAAGTGGGACTCAAGAAGAGAAGACAAGGGCAAGCATGGGAAATTTGAGAATCTATGGAAAGGTCCATACATCATCCATTCAGCAAGAGGAAACAATGCATTCTTCCTACAAGAGATGGATGGAACAAAATTGTTTGGAGGCCCTGCCGACGGCAGAATGCTCAAGCATTATTTTTGTTGAATATACTCAGTTTAAAGCTTTATTCATTGTATATAACACTATTTGAATAAAATATCATAAAAATAAACACAAAAACAAAGAAAAAGACTAAAAGAGGGCAGATATAAAGAAAGGTAAAGCCTCATACCAAAAAAAATAAAATTTGAAAGTGTGCAAGTCCAAATGCCACTACTTTGGAAGAGGAAGTTTTGTTCAGTCATATAGCCTAATCATGATTGAACACATTTTAAATTTCTGTTGATATGTTAGAAATGGAGATTTTCCAAAATGTTTAAACTTGGCTTATCAGTAGATTAGATTAGGAAAAGATATTGGTTCAAATGTTCAAATCTGAACCAAGAAAGAAAGACAGAGATGCATAACACATTCCAAATTACAGCCCTCAAAGTTTTTAGTTTTAATTTCTGCAAAATAAATTCTATGTGCAGTTTGTACAAAATGCCACAGCCCATGACAAATCAAACTGCTTAATCTTGTTTTGATCATGTTTTCAATTTCATGTTAAATAGATTACAGAATGAAAATCCGTCAAATTGTTTAATATTGACAGATAAGTAGATTAGGTAGAGAATAAAAGAGCTCATCAGTCTAATCTGAGCCTTTGGATGATATAAGTGTAGAAGTAGATAGTTTCTTGTTTTCAAAAGAAAATGATGTCAAGGGTTGGCTAATCTAAATGCACCCAAATGAAGAAAAATGCTAGGAAAAGTATGACGGGTAGGTAGAGCTAAGTTGAAGCAATCATGTTTTTCAGATTTTGAAGATCACAGCTTCAAAGAAGCAGCAACAAATCAGCAAATTGAAGAAAAGAGGTATGCCAAAATGCAAATCAAGGCATTGGTCTAAAAATTCTAGAGATTTGATCTCTGAGGTTCTTGACACCTCCTAAAGTAGTTGCCCTCCCCAGCTGGAGCCACTGTTATCCTCTTGTATTCTACAGAGTTCACTAGGTGACTATTGATTTTCCACAAGCAGCTAAAGATAGCATTCTTTGCCTATCATCTATATTTAGAAATCTCACTAGCTTCATTATCCTTAATAAGCATTTTTCACTATATTTCATTTCTTCCTTTTCAAAACTTACCTTGCTTCTCTGAAAAGACTCATTTTGGGCTTGCTCATTTCATTTTCACCCTCTCTCCCTACCTAAAGCATCATTCACTCATTTTCTCCAATAAAAAACCCATTTTCCCCTCTCAAAACCCTTCAAAGCCCTCACCCTCATCATTTTCCTCCTTTTTGCACTAAAACAATGTAAAAATGCCTTTTTACATTGTTTTTAAATCAAAATAGTAGCCTTTCGGGACCCATATTTATATTAAAAACTCTATTTTATTTTGATATAGAGCCCGACCTTTTGTTTTATATTTATAAATTTGTTTTAAATATTAAAACCTGACCCCTTTTTTTACATATTAAGGCCCCCTGCCTTAATATTTTCTAAACTCCGCTTCTATTGTTTTTAGCCCAGGCTCCTTTTTATTAGAGCCACACGCCCATATAACCCTGACCCCGCCCAATTGCATAAGCCCCTGCTTTAATTTTTTCCCTGTACCCCCGCTTTATAAAACCCTGTCACCATATAATAAACCTCGTGTATATGTTTTGAAACCCCGCACTACACAACAAAAGCTCGCCATGTCACTCAGCGCCTAGACCCCACCGCTCCACCTACTCATCACCCCAGATCACCGCCGATCTTCGCTCCCGAGATCCAACGGTCCATGGCACATATCGCAAATCTATTTGCGACGGAGTTAATTCTTTTAATATTTGTGAAATGGGCGATATTCTC
>CM076583.1:1169407203-1169470066 GCA_034641835.2 Pinus albicaulis
CCACTTCTGTAGCTCGAACCGAAGTGCTCCAAGAGAGTAAACTGCTGTTTATAGTCTAAATATTATTAAGGGTAAATAATATTTGACTTCCCTGTTTTAAGGAGAGGCAGTCTAAAAATAGACTTCGACCTCTTTGACCTCAAAAATAGAGTCTCATCTATTTTTACCAACATGACACATACTTCAATAATCTCAAACTAGAATCCCCGAACTATGCTCCATATGTCTAAAAATAGACATAGTCTAAAAATAGATTTTGCGCCAGAATTTGCCTGCGGGCCCACTTAGTGAAGGCGACTTCATTTCACTAAGCTCCATCATCTTGCCGCATTCTCAACACTCCCTCTCAGCAAGATATGGATTATCTGCAACCCCTATCCTGCCTCTGTGGAATTCGAACTTGCTCCTGGTGAGCGCCTTCGTCAGGATGTCGGTATCCTGATCCACCGTGGGAACATATGAAAGCATCATGATCCTCCGCTGAACACAATCTCTGATGTGATGGTACCCGATGTCGATATGTTTGGACCTATCATGAAATACTGGATTAGCCGAGAGCTTGATGCAGCTCTGGTTATCACAGTAGATCACTGTAGGCTCCAAATGCAACCCGAACAAACCTGCGAGGATCTTCCTCATCCAAATAGCCTCGCATGCAGCCAAACTTGCTGCCATGTACTCGGCCTCTGCTGAACTGAGTGCCACGGATCTCTGCTTCCTGCTGTACCAGGAAACTGCTGTCGACCCAATGTTGAAAACTCCTCCAGAAGTGCTCTTCCGGTCCATTGGACTCCCTGCCCAATCTGCATCAGTGAAGCCAGAAAGCTTCGCTCCATCCTCCTGTCTGTACCATAGACCATATCCCGATGTGCCTCTGATATAGCGCAATACATGCTTGCCTGCCTTCCAAAAGAGCTTGGTAGGCTTAACCATGGCTTGCGAAAGCTGGTTAATTGCATAGCATATATCGGGTCGTGTATTGACCAGATACATAAGCGACCCCACCAACTGTCGATAGACAGTGGCATCCACTACCTCCGCTGAAGTAGCATCCTCCTTCCTCCAACCACCGGGAAGAGGAGTGTCAACAGGCTTGCAGCCTTGCATGTTGAACCTCTCCAGAATCTCCCGGGCATACTTGCCCTGAGAAACAAACAGTCCTCCGCTGCGTTGCCAAATCTCCAATCCCAGGAAATAATGAAGGATGCCCAAGTCCTTCATCTCAAACTCTCATGCAAGATCCTCCTTGCATGAAAGTATCAACCGCTCATCACCCGTCAAAATCAGATCATCTACATACAGTACAATGATCAACAGCTTCCCCTCCACCACAATCTGGTACAGGTTAGGATCCGCCTCACTCTTGGAGAATCCAAGCCCGGTGAAGTAGCTGTTTATCCGAGTGTACCAAGCACGAGGTGCTTGCTTCAGCCCGTACAGTGCTCTCTTGAGTCGGCACACATGCGACTCACTGCTGAAGATCTCAAAACCTTCAGGCTGCTCTATGTACACCTCCTCCTCAATAACTCCATTGAGGAACGCAGTCTTCACATCCATCTGATGAATGTGCCACCCCATCTGCGCTGAGAGAGCAAGGATCGTCCGTATGGAAGAGTACCTTGCGACAGGTGCAAAAGTCTCCTCATAGTCAATCCCCTCGATCTGTGAAAAGCCACGGGCGACAAATCTCACCTTGTACTTCTCCACACTCCTGTCAGCTGCCTGCTTCACCTTGTAGATCCATCGTGAACCCACCACTGATTTCCCCACCGGTCTTGGGACAATCTCCCATGCACTGTTCCTGACGATCGAATCATATTCTTCGATCATGGCATCAACCCATGCGGGTTCCTCCACAGCTTCCTCAAAAGAGGATGGCTCCGTCACAACACATTGACCCACAAGAGCCATGTATCCAATGTACCGATCCGGTGACTGTCTCTGTCTGCGCTGTGCTGTAGGTGGTCCTACAACCTTCTCTGCATCCCGAGCCAGTCGCTCAGCTTCTGTAGTGCGCATGCGCCCTCTGATGGTTGGCGCTGCCTGGGTGGTTTCTTCCACCTCCTGAACCTCCTCTTGTGGCTGATCCACATCCGGAAGCTCCTCCTTAGGAACTAACAGCTCCTCATCTGCATGCAAGTGTAGCTCCCTCTCAAGCGAACACTGCATGGCTTTCTCCTCCTGAAATTTTATATCCCGTCGCACAACAGTCTTGCGACTATTTGGCACATACACCCGATAGTTATGAGGTGTATCAGTGTACCCCACAAATATTCCAACCTCAGCAGTTGGATCCAGCTTCCTTCTCGCATCCTTCATCACATGCATGTAGACAGGAGAACTAAAAATCCGCAAATGGGAAATATCAGGCCTCTTGCCAGAATAAGCCTCCTCCGGTGTACTCATGCCAAGAACCTTGTGAGGACAACGGTTCTGCACATACACTGTTGTATTGCATGCCTCAGCCCACAAGTGAAGGGGTAGGCCCCGATCATGCAACATCGCCCGTGCAGCACCCACGATCGTTCTGTTCTTCCGCTCAGCCACCCCGTTCTGCTGTGGGTTATGGGGTGCGATGAGCTCTCTCCGAATCCCTTCTGCGCTGCAGAACTCCTTGAATTCAGCCGAGATGAATTCACCACCGTTATCACTCCTTAGAGCAATCACCTTCTTCCCCAACTCCTTCTCGACCAGTGCTTTAAACTCACAAAACTTCGCGAATGTATCGCTCTTCTTCTGCATGAAGAAGATCCATCACTTTCGAGAGAAATCATCAACAAAGATCACATAATACCTGTGCTTTACTGTCGAAGCAACTGAGAAAGGACCACACACGTCTGTGTGAACTCTCTCAAGGATTGCCGTGGCGCGACTATCCTTCTCGTGAAAGGTGGCTTTCACATACTTCCCTAAAGTACACCCCTTGCACTGATCTGACTGCGCAAGGGTGCCCTTAGGAAGCCCAGTAGAAATCTGCTGCAGAATCTTCAAAGCTCCATGGTGAAGGTGGCCCAATCTCCTGTGCCACAGTTTGCCCTCATCCTCTCGGCTCACCACTTCTCCCGCTTTGCATGCCATAGCTGCGCATTCATCTACCTGCAACTGATAAAGGTTCTTAGTTCGAACCCCTATCCTCTGGGTCTCTCCAGTAGTCTTACTGCGCAGGAAGGCTTTTCCTTCGTTGAAGACCACATCATACCCCTTATCCTCCAACATCGCTACCGAAATCAGGTTCTTCTTCAATCCAGGTACATGCATGACATCCTTTAGTACAAAGGGTTTACCAGACTCCCTCTGAAAGGATATGGTACCGATACCAGTCGCACTGTATCTACCATCATCGCCCATCTCGATGTGCACACCCAAATCTTTGTCCTCCAGATCTGAGAAAAACTCCCGATCTCCCGTCATATGAAATGACGCACCGCTGTCCAAGAACCACACCGATCCCATCACACTTGAAACCAAGCATGCAATCAGTGAAAAGTCAAGCTCGAACTGTGAAGCCAAAGCTTCTCCATCTGCAAATCTTCTCGCTTGCTTGTTCTTCTTCTTCTTTGGACAATTGGTAGCATAATGTCCGTGATCATGGCAGTGAAAACACTTCAATTTCGCCATATCCTGCTTCTTGCCCTTTGCACCAGAATGAGAAGTTTTCTTACCCTTCCCCTTCTTTGCTTTGGCAACCAAAGCGCAATTTTCTTCATCAGCTCCCTTTGATGAAGATCCATCCCGAGTAGTCCTCCTTATCTCCTCCTGCATGAGATCCGCCCAAAGGCGCTCCCATCCCGCCAGCTTCTCCCGACCATTGACACTATCTTGATATGAGTGCCAAGCCTTCGAAAGACCAAGGAGAGCTAGGTCGACCATGTCCTCGTCTTCGACAGTCACCCCCACACTTCCCAGCTCATCTCTGCACTGAGTGAACTTCGTGAGGTATTTGGCGATATTGTCGCCTTTCTCCATCTTGATGTTCCTGAGCTTATCTTTGAGCGCCAGCTTCCTTTGGTCACTCTTACTCTGGAATAGATCCGTCAAAGCTTTCCACATTAGAAATGGAGAAGCCTTTCCATGCAGGCTCGATACAATATGATCCTTGACGCCCTCCAACAGGATCCTTCGACATTTCGCCATCTTCTTTTGCCATACTTCGACTTCAGCAGGATCAGTGGGCTTTTGGACATCCGTATCTACGAACTCCTTCAGACCATTATCTTCTAATACTGTCTCCATGCGATCCTTCCATGCAACATAATTCGAACTACCTTCAAGAGCATATTCGAGTCGCAAACCGTTGAAAGACATTTTCAACACTGGCACCAAGAAAACAAAGCTGCTGCAAAATTCGAATTCCAAAATCCAAGCTCTATCGCTTCCGATCTACACTTGAGAACAAATTATTTCCAAATCAGAGATTGACTGCAAGGGGCGTTTACCAGACCTTTCACTTTCCGAAGAAAGATGAATCCGGAGGCTTCCTGGCCCGTATGCAGACTCTGTCCGAGGAAATAAGTTTGCAATCACCGTAATAGATCTCGAAAATTAATATTGCTCCGATACCATGTAGAAATTAGCTGAATAAATCACTTATTCAATGAAGATTAACCCGATCATACATCAATTTCGAATTGCATGCATAACACATAACCTTCTTCTACAATTAATTGTCACATGCGGAAAGAATAGAAGCGATCGCACATCAAATCATTCACACATTAACTCAGTATGTATGGGGAAAGCCTATAGCTGAAAACCCCGCAGCTATATGTGTATATTATAATGGATAAATCATGTAACAAACTCAGTACAATACTCCTCACAAGTACTCAGTACTTTCTCATAAAGTCACACACAAACTAGCTCAGTTTTGAACAGGTTACTGGTTCAAAACTCACCACTAATTGCCTTGCCTCTATTGCGCAATCATGGCCTGTCTATATATAGATCCAAGGTTCGAATCGGTAGCCGGACCCACACCCCGGACGGGATCCCTACTCCAAACGGTTTAAGGTCTAATTGGGAATTTCTACCGGGGAGATCCCCTACTGTTGGCTGGACAAATTTTCCGGTCAACAAGATCCCAAAGAACAACATGATGAACAACATAGTGGCAACCACTATAAACAACATAATGGGGATCATGATCAACTTAATGACAAATCTGAAATTGAACCACGTTGGAGTATGAGCTTTGATGTTTCTTGTGGCAAAACGCGTTCAGGAGCAGGAATATGGGTGCACAACACAGAAAACAATCATGTAGAAGGCCACTCATACAAGTTAAACTTTCAATGCACAAATAACATAGCTAAATATGAGGCACTCCTCTTAGGACTGCAATTACTGAAGAAATTAGGAGCCACGAGGATAACTGTCCATGGAGATTCGGAGCTAGTTATTAGGCAGATAAATGGATAATACACAGCCAAGCATCCTAGATTGAAAGCCTATAGAGATAATGTTATTGATATCTTAAAAACTTTCACAAAATATGAGCTTACCTTTGTCCCTAGAAATCAAAACATCCTTGCCAATGGATTAGCATTTGCTGGCAGCACATGTCAAAAGCCTTATCAGAACAAGAAATACACAGTCCAAGTCAAATATAGACCAACAGTTCCTGATAACATAAAATATTGGCAAGTTTTTGATGGAGATAAACAAATAGAAGATTTCCTACAATCCAGAAATGTTTTTGAAGTGCCAAATTCAGACTCATACTATGAAGAAGACTGCTCTATTGAGGAACAATATTACAAAGAAGAGCCTCCTGACATTGCTGACATAAATCTGTTAAAAAAAGAACACACACCTAAAACATAGTTGTGCACTAATTTAGATAAAGAAGACTTTGAAGTGCTACAATCCAATAATGATAACTTGCCAAATGGACTGACTCCTCTAGAAGAACTATTTGACTTTAATGATGTTGCTAGGAAGCCAAAGATGGAACCCACTGAAACTGAAATATAGGTAGTGAACATAAACCCAAAATGATCAAACTGTCCAAAACACTGCCTGCTCATATAAAATAGAAATATCTTGAGCTTTTTAGAGAATTTACTGATGTTTTTGCTTGGAGTTATGAAGATTTAAAGTCATATGATACAAAGATAATTCGACATAAGATACCTCTCAAAGAAAACCAGAAGCCCTTTAAACATAAATTGCGTAGAATAAACCCTGTGCAACTACCCCTGGTTGAGAAAGAAATTAAGAAAATATATGATGTTGGAATAATAGTCCCTCTGAGATACTCAGAATGGGTTTCAAATCTTGTATCAGTGAGGAAGAAAACAGGAGAAATTAGCCTATGCATAGACTTCAAAAAATTTTAAAAAGCCTCCTTAAAGGATAACTACCCTTTACCAAAAATGGATCATGTCTTACAAACGGTAGTAGGTTCTAAAATAATTTCTTTTCTAGATGGATTTTCATGATACAATCAGGTGCTAGTACACCCTGATGATCAACATAAGACAGCTTTTACTACACCTTGGGGCACTTTCATGTATGTGAAAATGTCTTTTGGGTTAATGAATGCTAGGGCCACCTTTCAGAGAGCCATGGATATTTCTTTCTCAGAAGAGATAGGTTGTTTCATTGTGATATACCTTGATGACATCGCAGTATATTCTAAAACAGATGAAGAGCACCTAGCTCACTTAAGAAAAGTCTTTGAAAAATGTAGAAAGTATGGTTTGTCTTTGAATCCCAAGAAAACTTTGTTTGGCCTCTAAGAAGGAAAATTTTTAGGCCATATAATATATGAAGAAGGAATTAAGATAGACCCAAAGAGGATTGAAGGAATATTGCAAATCAATCATCCTAGAAATATCAAAGAGCTGCAATCTTTCATTGGAAAGATAAATTTCTTAAGACGGTTCATACCAAACCTTGCAGAACTATTAAGAAACATTACAAACATGTTGAAAAGAGAAATAGGAGTCAAGTGGACCATAGAAGCAAAGAAAACCTTTGAACTGGTAAAACAAGCACTCACCCAAACACCAGTTCTAATCAGCCATGATTTTACCAAAGACTTCTTCATGTTCTCCTTTGGATCAGAACATACAGTTGCCATTGTCCTACTACGGAAAAAACATAAAAGGATAGGAACAACCCATTGCATTTTTCAGCAAGGAATTAAGAGATGCACCTCTGAAATACAACATAATGGAGAAGCAATCTTTTGCCTTAATCAAGGCATTGAAATATTTTAGAGTTTATATTTTGCACTCACACATCATTGCATTTGTGCCTCACTCAGTGGTAAAAGACATTTTAACACAAGATCCTAATGGCAAAAGGGGTAAGTGGATTGCTCTTATATTAGAATATGATTTAGAAATTAAGCCCACTAAACTAATCAAAGGCCAAGGATTGGCTAAACTCATGTGTAAAACAAACTTTCAAGCACTGGACATGAATATGATTGATCCATTAGATGAATAGGAGGAGTTGGAAACTCCACTTATTGAAGAATCATTTTTGAATTCATCTTGGTATGCTGATATTTTATATGTGCTTTTTAATCTTAATGTTCCTCCTGGTTTGTCTGAGACTAAGGCTAGCTTTTTAAATTTAAAGGTTGTAAACTACTGCATTGTAGATAAAATGTTATATTGGAAAAATGCTAGTGGTATATTGCTTAAATGTTTGCTTGAGAATGATGCAGATAAGATCAAGCATGAGTTTCATGAAGGAGAATGTGGATGCCACCTCTATTGGAAAAATATTGTCAACAAAATCCTTAGAGCTGGTTACTATTGGCCCACCCTCTTTCAAGACATCCATAAAATGGTAATTTCCTATCATAAGTGCTAAATCTTTGAAGGCAAAAGAAAACTGTTGCCCTTACCTTTGCATCCTATCTCTGTTGAAGCTCCTTTTCAACAATGGGGCCTAGATTTTATTGGAGAAATCCATCCCGCCTCCTCTACCCAACACAAATGGATCCTCACTGCAACTGACTACTTTACAAAATGGATAGAGGCCATCCCTTCTAGAAATGCCACAGACTCAGTAATTATCAAATTCCTTGAAAACCATATTTTGTCTAGATTTGGCTATCCTAAAAAGATTATCACTAACAATGTTGTTGCCTTTAGATCCAAGAAAATGGTGGAATTTTGCCACAAATATTAGATTACATTGGGACATTATACAAGTTATTACCCTCAAGGTAATGGGTTGGAATAATCCTCAAACAAAATTTTGGTGAAAATCATCAAAAAGTTGCTGGAAGAGAATAAAAAGTCATGGCACATCAAACTAGTACATGCACTATGGGCAAACATATTAACAAATAAAAAAACAATTGGAATGTCCCCCTATCAGCTAGTGTATGGATAATAGGAAATTTTTCCAATAGTTTTAGGAGTGCCAGTCATGAAGCTCATCCAAGAAGCAATGTCTGAAGAAAATAACATGCTAAGGAGAATAAATTAGACCATCTAGTTGCAACAAACTAGAGAAGAGGTGTATAACAGAACACAACAAGTGCAGGAAAACATCAAGAAGTTGTTTGATAAGAGAACCAAGGAAAATGATTTCAATATTGGTGACAAAGTACTGAAGTGGGACTCAAGAAGAGAAGACAAGGGCAAGCATGGGAAATTTGAGAATCTATGGAAAGGTCCATACATCATCCATTCAGCAAGAGGAAACAATGCATTCTTCCTACAAGAGATGGATGGAACAAAATTGTTTGGAGGCCCTGCCGACGGCAGAATGCTCAAGCATTATTTTTGTTGAATATACTCAGTTTAAAGCTTTATTCATTGTATATAACACTATTTGAATAAAATATCATAAAAATAAACACAAAAACAAAGAAAAAGACTAAAAGAGGGCAGATATAAAGAAAGGTAAAGCCTCATACCAAAAAAAATAAAATTTGAAAGTGTGCAAGTCCAAATGCCACTACTTTGGAAGAGGAAGTTTTGTTCAGTCATATAGCCTAATCATGATTGAACACATTTTAAATTTCTGTTGATATGTTAGAAATGGAGATTTTCCAAAATGTTTAAACTTGGCTTATCAGTAGATTAGATTAGGAAAAGATATTGGTTCAAATGTTCAAATCTGAACCAAGAAAGAAAGACAGAGATGCATAACACATTCCAAATTACAGCCCTCAAAGTTTTTAGTTTTAATTTCTGCAAAATAAATTCTATGTGCAGTTTGTACAAAATGCCACAGCCCATGACAAATCAAACTGCTTAATCTTGTTTTGATCATGTTTTCAATTTCATGTTAAATAGATTACAGAATGAAAATCCGTCAAATTGTTTAATATTGACAGATAAGTAGATTAGGTAGAGAATAAAAGAGCTCATCAGTCTAATCTGAGCCTTTGGATGATATAAGTGTAGAAGTAGATAGTTTCTTGTTTTCAAAAGAAAATGATGTCAAGGGTTGGCTAATCTAAATGCACCCAAATGAAGAAAAATGCTAGGAAAAGTATGACGGGTAGGTAGAGCTAAGTTGAAGCAATCATGTTTTTCAGATTTTGAAGATCACAGCTTCAAAGAAGCAGCAACAAATCAGCAAATTGAAGAAAAGAGGTATGCCAAAATGCAAATCAAGGCATTGGTCTAAAAATTCTAGAGATTTGATCTCTGAGGTTCTTGACACCTCCTAAAGTAGTTGCCCTCCCCAGCTGGAGCCACTGTTATCCTCTTGTATTCTACAGAGTTCACTAGGTGACTATTGATTTTCCACAAGCAGCTAAAGATAGCATTCTTTGCCTATCATCTATATTTAGAAATCTCACTAGCTTCATTATCCTTAATAAGCATTTTTCACTATATTTCATTTCTTCCTTTTCAAAACTTACCTTGCTTCTCTGAAAAGACTCATTTTGGGCTTGCTCATTTCATTTTCACCCTCTCTCCCTACCTAAAGCATCATTCACTCATTTTCTCCAATAAAAAACCCATTTTCCCCTCTCAAAACCCTTCAAAGCCCTCACCCTCATCATTTTCCTCCTTTTTGCACTAAAACAATGTAAAAATGCCTTTTTACATTGTTTTTAAATCAAAATAGTAGCCTTTCGGGACCCATATTTATATTAAAAACTCTATTTTATTTTGATATAGAGCCCGACCTTTTGTTTTATATTTATAAATTTGTTTTAAATATTAAAACCTGACCCCTTTTTTTACATATTAAGGCCCCCTGCCTTAATATTTTCTAAACTCCGCTTCTATTGTTTTTAGCCCAGGCTCCTTTTTATTAGAGCCACACGCCCATATAACCCTGACCCCGCCCAATTGCATAAGCCCCTGCTTTAATTTTTTCCCTGTACCCCCGCTTTATAAAACCCTGTCACCATATAATAAACCTCGTGTATATGTTTTGAAACCCCGCACTACACAACAAAAGCTCGCCATGTCACTCAGCGCCTAGACCCCACCGCTCCACCTACTCATCACCCCAGATCACCGCCGATCTTCGCTCCCGAGATCCAACGGTCCATGGCACATATCGCAAATCTATTTGCGACGGAGTTAATTCTTTTAATATTTGTGAAATGGGCGATATTCTCTTGCCACACAGAATTCACTAAGTGGAATCACACACCTCCTCCCAAAACCATTTCCACCTGCCCGATGATGCAAAAACCGCACTCTCCACTCCCGAAAACCACTTTTTCTCCTCTCACCAAATTTCATACCACCTCCTCTGTTCAAACTCCCAGCAGGTTTCCACCTATGTAACCAAGCCCCGATCCATCATTCCTCGCCTCTTTAAACGTTCCAAACGCCCGAAAAACCCCTGATAAATGCAGAAAATCCCTCGATGCAGGTTTTAGAGCTCACAGTTTGTTTCATGTGCAGGTTTAATGGAAGAAGTGCAAGAAATGCATTCTAAGGGTCCGAAAAACATTTTAATGAATATCTAGGTGTCGATCCAGACGTTTATTGTATTTTAAAGGGACCAGAGGTGTAAAAACTAAAATAGTCCCAATAAATCATGATTATTGGTGTTATTTAAAAACCCTCCAACAACAGAAGAATGCATCCCTGTGCAGAAAATACAGACAGACAGAGACACGGTGAAGAAACAAAGCAGTGACAGTTAGAAGGCTAATCACAGATCAAAGACAAATCATGAGGATTAACCAAAAAAGAAAAAATTAAAGATGATGAAGACAGACAACAAAAATTAAAGAATTAAAAGTTAAAACAAAGGTTAAAAAGGGTAATCAAAAGGAATAATAAACAAATAGAGATGAAAGGCAGAATCAAACAAGAAAGATAGTGAGGTGGACAATCAGAGTTTTAAATCAAGTTTAAAAGCCTAAAACATATTTAAATGATAAAACAGAGATAGATTAAACACAAAAGCCAATTCGAAAGACTAAATCCAAGAATTTACTTCTTCAGAAGGATATTTTTCCACCTACAACATGTTTTCTTTCAATAAAACATCAGCAGTTATTACAAACAGTCAGAGATATTTTTCATCTACCCAGCAATTATTGTAAATTTATTGAAAAAGCCTTAAATTTAAACATTTTCACAGAATTAGCTCAAAAGATAAGTTAGGAGTTATCATTTCAGAGAAACACTCTCAGATATTTTTTCCTTCGGCCTTGCATGGTCTCAAAGGTCAAAAACTCATTAACTCTGTAATAAATGACATCTGAAATCCTATCTTAGCACCACCTCCTCATTTTGCAAATAAATAATGCATGCAAGCTTCATTTTTAGTGTTGGTTAGTTGGTGGTTATTTGACTGATTTCTGTTGTTGAGCTACTTGAGGACTGCTAGGCTGGATTTGAGAAAGCTTTGAGTTACAGAGAGCTATTGTACATGGGGTAATGTAACTGTTTTGATCATCAGTAATACAAGCATGTTCACAGGATTCTTGAGCTATGTTAATGGTGAAGTTTTCCCTCTTTGTCATTTTTTTCCTCCTGTTTTCCATTCTGTCCACTATTTCTCTGATAAAAGAACAAAAATTTTAGAGTAGGATATGTTGTCTTGGTACCCTATATTTGTCTGTATTCTTTATTTTAATGTTTTCTACTGCAAGGTCTGATTGGCTAATTCTTAATTTCTCTCCAGTTGCATCTAGCTTGTTGTCTTAGAAACGATTTAATAGAGTCAAGAAAAATAATTCTATGGTAAGCCCTGTCCTTTGGTGTAGCTTGAAATATTGTTTTCTATAGGCCTTTCTTTGAAGTATACTTATTATATTCTAAACCAGGGAAGTCTATGGTATGCCCCGTCCTCTGGTCTACCTCAAAATGTTGCTTTGAAGGTATTTTGAGTGTTGAGTTAAAGAAGATAGGTTTAGCTTGCTCTTTAGCTACTCTCACTGTTATCTTAAATGTTTTCTTTGTCTGAAATTAATTCTAGGATTGTTGGATTGTTGTCTTAAAGGTTTTCTTATTAAAGTCTGGCCAAAGAAGTCTATGGTATGCCCTATCCTTTGGTTTACCTCAAACAGTTACCTAAAAGGATTTTCTTGTTGAAGTAGAGCTAGAATATTATTAACTAACTATAGTTTTACTGCGTTCACAACTTATTGGTATTTCATATCACAATCTAATCTAAGAGATCCACTTGATATAGTTAGCTTTCCCTATGAAAACCCTTGCCGAGTTGATGAACAATTAAATCCTTTTATGACTCCATATCCCAATGGATTAATGTTTTCTCATGTTCTATCTATTCAGCTGAAACACTCCCTCAACTAATCACACCACGGAGCTGTCAACCTATCAATTAATCAGCCAAAAAAAACAAGTCCTTAAAATATCATAACTAGCCTAATATCATAAAACTCGAGCACAAAGACATATCATTTGAAAAGACATATATAAGAGAGATCCCTCTCTGAATCCAAGAAGGCTAGGTCCTAGGATTCCAAAATGGTTCTGATGTGGCCCCTGTAGTTTTTTTCTTGCCAATATTGCAAATCACAAGGAGCCAACACATTTGATCAAAGCATATAGATATTCAATATCATCATTTACGAGACTGTATGTAGAGGCAAATAATGTTGCTAGAATACATTGCAACAGAGGAACAAGATGTTGACATTTTGACAAAGGATTTGTTAAGAGGGAAGTTTGAGTTCCATAGGTGTAGGATAGGGGGTGTTGATAATCCCTTTCTTGCTGAGAGGGAGTGTTGAGAAGAGTAGCAAGAAAGTATCAATTTGACTTTGCCCTGGTCAAATCGAGAAAATTTGAATTTTCACATCAACACACAACTAGGATGTAGTTAACCTGTGTGACATGGTTCTTGTCACTTAGTTAGCTTATTAAATTCAAGTTAGAGGGAATGGATTTCAGTTAAGCATGTGTGATTGCTAAATTTTAGTAATCCAGTTCAGTTATATCCAGTTGATTTCATTTAAACTAGTTCTAACATTTGGAGGAACGAGTGGAAGGTCAATTGTGCAGTGGGACAATAGTCTAACTCATTGATCATCCACTTAACTGATCAATCAACCCAAAATAGTTAGTGCATGTAGAGAATTTGAGTTCCCCAACCGTGGTGGATATTCCAAGGAAATGTAACATAAGTTGTAGACTAGTCTTGAGTGTACAGGTGTTGCATGTAGTCAGATGATCAACCTTGGGAATTGCACAATCAATTGGAGGAAATTCCTAAATAATAGGGGCCTAATTCCTCAGGAATTACGCAAGGAAATAGGGGCTCAAACTGAGGCATAACTTGAATAACTCTGGGTCAAAGTTGCACATTGAGTAGAGAGATAGGTTATTCACTTGTATGTTGAGCTCAGATAGAGCTAGAAATTGTAATACATCTGTATTCATCTGATTTAATGCAAGCAGGTTTAAGGGGTTTTTAGTAGTTGATTTACCCTAGAAAAATATTGTTCATATGTGTTATTTATTATTACATGTCTAAGACTTTTTTCCTAAATTGTGAATTGAATTCCACAAATTAGTAGAGTAGAATTGTGTCTCTTGATTTAGATTTAAATTTCTTGAGCAGTTGCAATTCTACATCATATTTATACAAAAGAGAAATCGAGCACATAATCAAAGTCAAATTAGGGTCAAACCCTATCAACATCAAGCCGTATAGGTATCCACACCACCAAAAAAATGAAATCGGAATATCAGTACAAGATATTTTAAAGTGTGGAATCATCACAAAAAGTAGAAGCCCATACGTTGCTCCAGTGGTTTTATTCCAAAAGAAGGATGGGTCCTTTATACTATGTGTAGATTATCTAGGACTGAGCAAGGTAACAATTAAGAATAATTTTTTGATCCCCTTTATAGATGAAATTCTAGATGAACTTCGTGGAGCCCAATACTTTTCAAAATTAGAATTGAGATCAGGATACTACTAAATCTAAATAAGGCTAGAGGACATAGCAAAGACTACTTTTCAAACACATGAGGGTCATTATGAATTTAAGGTAATTCCGTTTAGATTAACTAAAGCTCCAGAAACCTTCCAAGACACCATGAATGAGGTATTTCGTGCCTATCTAAGGAAGTTTGTGTTAGTGTTTTTTGGGAATATTAAAATCTATAGTAAAACATGGAAGGAACATCTACAACACCTGGAGAAAGTTCTCACTATATTAGAATAACCTTAATTTTATGCAAATATTTATAAGTGTACCTTTGGAAAATAAGAGGTAGAGTAACTCAGACACGTAATATCTAAGGAAGGATTAAAAGTATATCCTAATAAGATAAAATAATAACCCAAACTAGTTAACATCTCTAAATGAATAGGATTCTTAGGGTTCATTGTGTACTATCAGAGGTTTATTAAAAACTATGCCAATCTAACCACACCTATAACGAACCTTCTAAAGAATAATTCATTTCGATGGGATGATGAAGCAGAAAAGTGTTTTGAAGACTTAAAGGAAATTATGTCTAGTAATGCCCCTATATTGGCAACTCCAAACTTTTAAAAGTCATTTATAATTGAATGTGATGCTTTATATTTTGGCATAGGAGCAGTATTAAAGCAGGATGGTCACATAAACCAGGAATCTCAACAAGTGAGAACGTCTTAAGTCTACATGCAACAAGGAAATGCTCGCCATTATGCACACATTATCCAAATCGAAACAATATCTTTTGGGAAGTAAATATTAATAAAAACAAACCATAATAGTGTTTAACACCTCCTCCAACAGAAAACACTCTCTACAAAACAACAAAAATGGATCGAAAAAATCATTACCTTCGACATGGATATATTACCTAAGAAATGGAAAGACAATGTAGTAGCAGATGCTCTATCTAGGAAGGATGAAGAATCATCATTACTTGCAAGTTTAGTTGTTATCCCAAAATGGCTTAATGAAATTCGAAGTGAGTATGCAAAATATCCTGAAACAAGTGCTATAATCATTAACTCTCCTCATAATTCAAAATTTGAATGGAAATACAATATTCCATGGTACAAGAGAAGAATTTACCTAAGTCCGAATTTCAAATTGAAAACCAAAGTTCTAAAAGAGTCCCATGATTCACTGTCAGCCAGACAAATAGGTTTCTTTAAAACCTACTTGATATAGGTCAACTTGGGCATCATCCCTAAGACCAGTATGAATAGGGTCTATCATTCCCTAATTCAATACAAACAGGGTCTATCATCCACTTGTTAGTGTTAGTATTTTCATACTTCCACCAGGGATCAAAACACATTTTGCATGTGCATTTTAGGTGTCCCACTCTAAAGAATTTTCAATCATTCCATTAGGTCATGATATAAAATTGTTCCACTGGTGGTTGTCCTTGTCAAGTGTCCCATTTTCCTTCACAAGTATATGCCTGTTGACCCTCTTCCATGTCTTCATCATGCTTAGAACAAGTGTTCTCTCATTCCACTTTTAGTCAAAGTCACTCATTGAGTCAGTTTCTTTCATTTCTCATTAGGTCACTAAGGTTTCAATAGGTCAAATAATTGCATCGTCTCATTTTCAATAAAGGGCAGTAGAAGGTGTGAAGGTGACCTAGAATAAACTCATGATTTGGTTTAGTCAGGTTTTCCATGTAAAGTTACATTTCATCTTTATAATTTTTCATCTCAAAAATCACATTTTTGAGATAAAAACAGAGTTATTTGATTATTCCTAATTTTATGTAATTTTAAATCATTATATGTAATAAAACCCTAAAAAGTTGCTTATTCCTAACTAAAGACTTTTGACGAAGAAATACAAAGGCCATGTCAGTCATCTAAAGTATCAAAAATTATTTTGAAAGGCTAATGAGAAGTAATAAGTGTGGGTCCCAATCATTCAAAATCCAAAATTCATTCCGAGAGTCAAGCAATTTGCCACTCATAGGGCCAGTTTCGCTTCAAACTATGTTTCCGACCAAACAGAGATGAATTTAACAACAGTGAGAGACAACAATGAGAGAGGTTTTTGTCCATAATAGGCCAAGGAAGAAAAACCTCCTTCATTTTTTACACAGGTATCATTTTGTTTGAGAAATGTAAGAAATACAGGTACTACAAGAGGTTTGCTGCATTTCTGAAGTGACCTTGGGAAAAACATTTTTTATCCTATCTGGAGTGTCCAAATGACTTGCTTGATGATTCAAATGATAAATATGCAGATATATATTTCCAATTAGCTATCATGAGCTCAATTTGGAGTTGAGGAAGGCCTTCAAAAGTTTCCTGCACCAGCGCTCTAGATTTTTGCACCCTCATTCAGCATTTTTTGACCAGTCTTGGGAAAATAAACTTTTGACAACGAAAATCAACTCCAATTAGAAAAAAAAATGTAGATTTGGAAATTAAACTTGAAGGGATTTCCAACGAGCTATCCTGGGCCCAATTTGGACACCGGTAAGGCAGTCAAAAACATCCTGAAATTTGGGGGTAAAATGGCACTACGCATAGAGCCTTGGCGCTGCGCATAGAGCTTTGGCATTGCGCATAGAGCGTTTGTGCTGCGCACTCTTTTGGGACATCCAATGGAAAAAAGGAAGACATCGATGGGTTCATAATGATGAGGAAATTATCCCTGTACTTTTTCTAAGCATTTGGAGCAAAATTGGTCAGGAAAAAGGGCCAAAAACACCCAAAAAATCATGTCTCTACCTCTTTTTCAGGGTGGCGTTGTGCATAGAGGTACTCTTGGGATATTTCACTTTTGAGGGGTCAAAACAGCTCTAAATCAGAAACCACAAGAAGATATGTAACATAGACAGGACAATCTTTACAATGAGCTATCATGATCTCAATTTGGACACCGGGTAGTCAGTCAAAAATGACCTACAAGAAGGGATATTTTTTCCTCCTTGGCGCTGTGCATAGGACAAATTCTACATGTTTTGGAGTTTTCTCTATTTGTCATGTAATTTTTGAGTTTTATCTCACTAGCTAGGATTTTCACTGATGTAACTCATAAATATGAATGTAATTATGATGGGTATTAGTTTACTATAGGTAGAGTCACTAGCTTGAGTCCTCTAGAGGTCAAATGAATCAATTTCCTCTCTTTTAGAGGCAAGTTGTTGGGTCTTCCTAGTCTTCAGATTCTTGTTCAGCATTTGGTGAAAATTGATCCTCATCTCATGGATTCTACTCCCTGAGGCTAGGGGGAGTTGTTTTGAGATCTATATTTTCCTCTTCTTTCTCATTTGTAAAGGTCGGACTCAGTTGGATGATTGGCCTTTGAAGAGACACACTTTGTATCAGTTCTGAGCAGGAATATTAATCATATTTGCAGCTATTTTTATGGGATGTTTGTGGTATGGTGTTTATTTCAGTTTCTCCTTTAGTTTTTATTTGTTGAAATGTATTGTTAAGTTTCTTCATCATTTCATAACTTCTAAGTGAATGTATGCAAGTTAGATAAGTAAAATCCATTCTCATATGATTTGTTTTGGGTAGACATTCACTGTCTGTAATTTCTTTAGTTTAGAAAGAACCCATGATTTCACCATGCTCTTTCTAGCTCCTCACCTATCTTGATCATCCCACCCATTGAAATCCTAAAGTTCTAAATCACTATGCCTACCTTGCCCCATAGAACACCCTGCAAATTTTGACCTAATTTTCCTTGCCCTGATTGTTTGACTCCTTCTGATCTAGCACAACCCTATTCAATCAAATCAAAACCCTGAGCTACTATACCTAGCCTAATATCTTCTTTACCCAGCCATCTTGGTTGTGATCCTTATGGAGAGAGCCCTCTCCTTGCCTAGTAGGGCTAGCTACTGGGCTAAGCGTGGTTTATGGTTACCTCGGAATTGCCTTCTTCAGCCTGAGGTTCAAGCCGAGTGATAACAACACTAATTCAGTTGCTACATGCCCTAGAGAAGGCATTCCACTTATGGCTTTAATTCATGAGAATTTCAATGTTTGAAGTATAGTTAAAATTACCCATTGACTCATCAACGCTCTTCTGAATGGGCCTAAGTGCATTGCAAAGAAATTACCCCCATGCAAGGGTGCTCTGCAAAGAAATTCCCGACACTTAAGGGTGTGTTGGTCTCCTGGGAGCGAAATCATCATTGTTCCGGGAATATCCACATGTCCAGTGCCTTCTAGAAGAGCTCATAGGTGTCATACTTCGAATACCTGTGTTCATCCATCACCATTGAACCTGGAAACATGTCTCGTATATTATTAGAAATTCATTCAACATCATTTATTGAGAAACTACCTAAAATTTCCCTATAAATTGTGCACTCATCTAAGTGCAAGGGAGGAAGAAATTTGTGCAATGTTATGATGTTGGATTCTCAATTCTTGAGAGCTGAAGTATTGTTATGGATTGTTGCTTGGTGTGATGAGGACAAAATGAAGTTGGAGCATGTTGACGATGAACTGATCCACTGGTTGTGATCTACTCCTCCTATTATTTAAATAAATATATTTGTTCTTTCTCTCATATATACACTTATATCTTGTGAATGTATTATCAATTGTGTATATATTCTCAAATTTAATTGGTTCAATTTGGTTAAGGTAGATAGAATGTATATCTGTATGTCATTTGTTGTCTTCTGTCTTTAATTGGAGGTATTGATTAAGTAGGTTTCAACTAGATCAAGAGTAACGGGAACGACAATAAAAGAGGAACAAGAGCGAAGGCTCACAAGTAGGTATTTATCCCTTCTATATTTCTATCTATTTTAGAGAAAAGAACATTTACCTTTCTTTTGTTGTTCTGAGTGAAGGAACACCATTCTCAGGGAAGACTAGTTTATCCGTAGATTAGAATTCCACATGATAAATTAGCGAATCCACTAGGGATAAATTAATCATTCCTGGTGTTTTTGTCTTTGTTTACCATCATCAATATACTTTACTTCATCTTTAAATTCATTTGAATGTACTTTTTTCCTTAGAAGTGTGTTTAGCCTTCTTGATTTTCAAGCTTCACTGCAGCCAGCACACTGTTGGTCAGGGTGCAGTGCTCTGCATAGCACTGTATCCCATTCAGAGGTTCTCTTCAATGCATTGTCTTCCCTTAAGGGGTGTGTTGCCCCTTCCGCTAGCCAAATTCTATCATAATTTTTCTTTGCATTCAGTTTTAGCCAATTGATTGTTGTATTCTTAGATGTATGATTGCTCTTAGAAACCAGTAAACATTACTTGTTCTTCCTCCTCTGGATAGTTGTTTATTCAATGTTTCATTAGTTTTTTTCTTTCTCATTGTCAAATTAAATCCAAAGTTGTAAATTTTGCATTAGATCAATTCTTTGTTTTCAAAAGGAAATTTTTTTTTCAATCATCATTTCCTAAGAGAAAATTGTTGTTTCAGTCCTCATTTCTCAAAAGAGAACATTGTTTGATTGATTTGTGCATTTAGTTTCTTTTACTCATTCACATTAAAGGAAAATTAAAATAAAAACATGCATATGCATTTAGAGATTGTGAGTGTTTCATTGGAATATATTAGGGAAATATGCATTTAGTTTGTGCTCTTTGATCTATGCTAAAAAATCTAAACGCTCTATCTGTTTAGTAGCCAAGGTTTTCATTGAAAAAATGAATTGAAAAGTTTGCTTTTCATTTAGTTTTCATTTTAGGAATTTCCCATTACATCTTGCGGTGAACCTGAAAGATAAACTGTTAAGCAAGATCAACATAAAATTCACCTCAATCAACCTAAGAAATCATTGTAACATTAACGATAACACTTAGAAGGTCTAGGCTAGAGACGTGTTCCGACATCGTTAAACATAGAAGTTGTCACTAACTTGTCTGCGATACATTCCAAGTGTGAAATCCCACTCCACATACGTGAGTATATCGGATCTCATCCACGTACCTTCGGGTGTATAGGGCAGTGTTCTAGTATGAAAAGTATAAGGGGGTGCTCTCACTATGTGGTTTCGCATTAGACAATGGTAACACATATTTGGGCCTCCACGTATATTCGGGTATATTTGGAAGGACAACTTTAGGTTGCTTACCATCCATAGGTAACCGAGTTGGCCACCTTGTAACTTTTGATACACCAAACACAACATTCGAGGAGATTTTCTACCCTTACTTCTTGGTTCGCCAGGAGGTATTCTGCAATTCACAATTACTTGGTAATCCTTTTTCCTAGTATCACCCTTTTATTTTTTTATTTGTTTTTGTAATAAAATCAATTAGTCATCATGGAAGAAGAACAACCCTTTCCCTATCGTTCGTGTAGAATAGCGCTTAAACCACCCTCACCACCAGAAGCCATTTCTAGTCGACAAAGGTGACCCCGTTCTACCGAATCTAGTACCATCAGTACCTCTGGTGCATCATATTCATCACATCTACCAAATTCGTCTTGAGTCATTTCTACACATCCTGGTTTATCTACTATCGTCGAAATGGAGTCCTCATCACTACCTGCGGACACTGAAGTTCCAATCGGTGAGACCATACAACCAAAACCCAATGTTGTTCAACTGGAAGTTGATCCAGATCCCATTGTTCCTTTACCAGAACATTTAGATCCCGAAGTCGAACGACAAGCAGGTTTTCCTATATCAGTCGCTCCTTAGTCATTCGTAGCCATTGAGTCTTCCCTTTTATCGCACAGTCAACCACCTGAAATATATCTTAGGTATGATGGCGAAATTCTTCCACCTAGTTTGATTTCGATTGAGGAAGAAGCTCAACAAGAAGAAATACGCTCAACTAAAACTCATTTTGGGTCAGGGTTTTATCTTTATGAATCTATTCCTCGATTAAATTACACTACTTCAGTTGATTCTGTTTCAATCCAAGTTCCCGTAGACCCTATAGGGTATTCACTGGGTCATTTGACCATGGCTGAGTCAACATCTCCGATTGTACCATCTCTTATAGTTGCGACAACATCTATTGTTGCTACACTGTCGATGTTTACCATGTCACCTGAGTTGTAGGTTTTAACCCTGTATAGAAATTATCTGCAAACGAATCTTAGAAACAGAAAATAAACAATAGAAAGAGAATAAAACATAAAACAAATAAACACAGAGATTTTCCCCTAGATCCCAAATCGAGACAACCAACTTGATTTTTCATTATTTTCCTTTTAGTGTTACAACACATATATATACATGCCGAATCATACATAAAACCCAATCCATTAACCCTGGATTAGAACATAATCGTAGTTCCCTTGACCAGATCTACAAAATACCAGGGGCTGAAAACCATCGTACCCCAAAACCATGTGCAAACCCATGCACAAAACCATGGGCAGGTCCGCCCACCAAAAAATAAGGACCAAAAAATTTTCCCAGGGCACTGCCCCAGACCCCGACATGGGGGGCTTCCTCCCCCTGCTGTACCCATCGCAACGTACAAGGGGGTCTATTGCACCCCATGTGACCCCCCCACGCATGACTAGTCGTGGAAATAATATAACACATACCCAACATGAGTCACATATTTATGTTGGTCCGTCCATCCCACTAGGTTACCAATAATTATCTGGAACCTACTCTTGTGCCTCCTCAAATCCATGGAATTCACCCATGTAATTTTCTGGTATCTTATCTGGTACATCTCTAATGAGTGTTGAATGACTTGATCCTTTATACACATCTTTAGTTCAACATCAAGCTGGTCCATCTGGGTACCTTCCATCCAGTTCAATATTGATTGGACTCCCACCATTTGGAGATCAATATATTACATATTATTATACTCCTCATGCTGAGGGGAAACCTATGGTCACCCATTTTGACAGTTCTCCATCGTTTTATGGTCACCCAAATGTTGGAATGATTGTTTTTTAGTGGAAACCTATCTTGCCCATTCAACCACAAACAATTGTGCATTCATACCAACCGATTCAACCTGTTGCACCTACATATACTCCACCTGTTAATACTTTGTTACCCCATTTAAAATCTCAGTTGATTGTACCTTAACCATCTCATTCAGGTCCTTTAACCCATTACCCTCAAGTCTTGGGCCTCGAGACTCCACCTCCTTCGGCTGGTTTACAACAACCACCTGTATCTGGAATATTACAACCACATGTTGGATTACCCTTTTATGGGATGTCACAAGCTCCTACCAATCTTACCTATTCACAATCAGGTCCAATATATTATGTTTTTGGCTGTAATCTTGGCGGGCGATCACCTTGGCAGCCACAACCTCAAATGCCACAATAACAATTCCAACAACAACCATCTTATCCAGGTCTTGGTCAATATATCCCTCAAGCGTTTGGTCATCAAAATAACCCCTATCTGGGTTACTAGAAGCAAATGACTTATGCTGGTGCACAAAGGCATGTTTCCCAAGTAATTCCATCTTATCCTGGTTATGCTCAACCTGACTTGAATCGACAGTTTCCCTTTGTCGCAACATTAGAATTACCTGATTTAAACCGTCTTACCAATGATCCCATCAACTATTCTCCTTGGTGGCTGGTGATTCCACACAAATTACCCTCTGACATTCCTAAATTCAATGGAAACCATAGAGAACACCCGTCAATGCATGTTATGACTTATCATTTGTGGTTCTCATCAAACTCCTTAAATGATGACTCCGTTAGACTACGTATTTTCCAGCGTACACTTACTGGTCCAACAGAGAAGTGGTATATTGAATTACCATGAGCTTCATTTGATAACTTCACTGCCTTGGCCACTAACTTTTTAACCCACTTTGAGTTACCCATACGATATGAAACCGGAAAAAACTATTGACCAACTTTAAACAGACAACTGCTACTCACATTTTTTATCATATTCATGAGTGGTGTCATCGTCGTCGAATGGTCAAAACATTTGTTCCTGGTCAGCTTTTGGATGAGTGTTTTATTAAGTCCTTGATGCCATCTATCATTGAGGATGTATCTATAGGCATCGTCATCATTGAAGAAAAAGTCATTTCTCATGCCCAGTACTTAGATTTGATTTATACTCAGTCTAGCACGCTTTATGAGAAAATTCCAAACTCGTCGCAATCAAATTTTATTGTTCCTCCTCCATCTGGTAAGGACTATCATGTCGAAGATAGTATGATTGGTTCTGCAAACAATCACACCTCTACTAAATATGATCCTGCACCTTCTTTCAAAATACATGTTGTGTCATCTGACAAAAACGAAAGTGACAAGCAACCCGGAAGCAAGAAAAAGGGGAAAGCAAAGAAAAAGAAAAATTCACCCCAGTAGGAACAATCATCGGATCAACAATCTGGAAATTCTAGGAAACCTCATTACCCTTTCTTGATATGTAATGAGGAGCATTTTGCGTGAGACTTTCCTCATTTCTTTGAAGTCTCAAAATTTATTAAGACTTTGGTTGCATCTTCTATGTTGACAGATCCTTTTTCGAATCCGGACACAAACATGGTTGTTACGGATCCCACTTCTAGTTCCCAAGTGCTTATGCTATCTTTCACAAAGCCACAAACTGATGTTTTGGTGTCTACGTGAAATAAAGATTATAGTAGTCAAGATACTGATCAACCTACTAACTCGACCATGAATCCGTCCACTGAATCAATTCTGCCACCTGCTATTCTAGAATTAACAATAAATCCACTGAAGGGAGTCATCCATAAATTGATGTCACCTGCTCAAAATTATAATATAGTTGAAGATCTAGCTCAGTGACCTTCAACTATGTCGACGCTTGAGGTACTTCAAAATTTTCCCTCCCAGAAGAAAACTTTATTGCCAACAATTAGTGGAATTGAACTGACAGATTCTAATCTTGTAGTCTTTAATCACAAGGACTACGTGCCATAATTACCAACCAAATTGGAATTTTCAATCCAATTAAATGTTCTAAATCACCTCGTTCATTGCACTATTAATGATGAGGGAGCATCTACTTGTATTATGTCTCTTAATTTCTGGAAGTCACTTGGCTCGCCTCACTTGTCTCAATCGTCTACGACGTTGAAAGCTTTTGACGGTCGTACATATAAGCCTTGTGGTATTATCAATAACCTGCATGTCGAACTAGGGGGGGGAACTGTAACTGTTGAATAAATGATGGACCCATTGACTTCAACATTTTACTTGGAAGACCATGGGTTTATGCTATGACTACGATTGTTTCTACTTACTTTCAAATGATCGCCTTCCCTCATAAAGGCGCTATCACAATCATTAATCAACTCTCCTTTTTTGCCTCTAGTTCCTAGGTATCTAGAGGCATTCTGTTAGTTCATGCACCCCAACTGGCACTTCAAAACATTGGTGTAGGCCTCTTTAAGGATTCTTCCTTAATGGGCACCTTTTTATTACCACCGCCCGTGACATCGGCGAAAATTACAAAAATAGAGACCTGCCACATGATATCTTCCACTTCATATGACTTAAGGAAGATTTCTAATGATTTTGAAATTGATACGTTGGGTGAATTTCTACCACCAAGCCCAATTGAGATCGCATAGCAATCAATTTTCATGGCTTGGGCGGCGCATCTTGACCCATCGTCACCGATTTCTTGGGTCGATCGTTCATTAGATTTTGGTACTCTTTCTGATCCTTTTTCATTCACATTCTTGACTGATGAGAGAATTATGGAAGCCATGATGCCAGAAGGAGAACCATGGGATGATTATCATCATCGTTCCCATCTTCCATATTACAAAAAATGTAATATTATTGAACTATATCACCTTACGATCTCTGATTTATTTTCGAATTTTGTTCCAATTAATCCCATCGAATCCGAGTGAAACCTGTCAAATATCGAAGAAACAATTTCTATCGATATTTCGACCAAACATGGCATTGTATAAAAATTTCATGTCTGTGTGCCTTGTTCTGCATCTGAGCTCGACACTTATTGCTCTGTTTTTCATGAATTCTAAGATGTATTTACTTGGTCTAATGAGGAAATGTAAGGCATAGATTCTAGTATTGTTGAACACATAATTAAAATGTACCCTGATGTCAAACCGGTACGTCAATGCCTTTGTCTTGCTCATCTGAATAAGGCTACTGCCATTAAAGCAAAAGTTGAAAAAATTTTGCGTGTTGGTTTCATTTGCCCTGTTCTGCTTACTGATTAGGTTTCCAACATTATTCCTGTCATGAAGAAACAAGGGACAATCAGAGTGTGCGTTGATTATCAGGATGTAAATCTTTCTTGTCCAAAAGACAATTATCCTACTCCCTTTATCAACAAAATTATTGAAATATGTGCTAGCTGTGAAATCTTTTCATTCATGGATGGATTCTCCGGTTACAATCAAATCAATATTTGCCCAGAGGACCAATATAAGACATCATTTATCTGTCCATGGGGCACATTCGCTTATCCTAAACTCCCATTTGGTTTAAAGAACATTGGGGGAACATTTCAGAGAGAAACGGATTATGCTGTCCATGACATTAATAACATTGTTCAACCTTATCTAGACGATTTACCCGTGCACTCATGAAAACAAACTGATCACCTGGCACATCTAAGAGCTATATTTTTACGTTGTCGAAACTACAAGGTTCACCTCAATCCTCGTAAATGAGTGTTTTGTGTAGGTTCTGGTCATTTTCTTAGATTCGTTGTTTCAAAATATGGAATTCGAATTGACCCACTGAAGGTCTAGGCCATTCTCAATTTTCCTACGCCATTAAAATTAATTCAACTACACAGACTTCAAGGAAAGGCTAACTTTCTAAGGAGGTTCATACCCAACTACGCCGAAATGGATAAGGGATTTACTCATCTCTTGAAAGAGGGGATTCCTTACGATTGGGATAAGGTTGCGCAAGCTTCTTTTGATGCTACTAAATATGCCCTGATCCAAGCGTCATTAATGTATCCCCCTAATTATCAGAGTGCTTATTTCCTGTATCTTGTCACTATAGATACAACCATTGCTATGGTTTTATTCCAAGAAGAAGATGGGATGAAACATCCGATATATTATTTGAGTCATAATCTCAATGATATGGAAATTAAGTACTCATACGTCGAAAAGCTCGCCTTGGTGGCCATTCAAGCTGTCCAAAGATTTCGCCATTATATCCTACTCTAGAAGACCATTTTCATTTCGAATTGCAACCCTATGACATACATTTTGTCACGTCAATTGTGGGGGGGGGGGGGGGGGAATATTCAAAATGGATCGTCATTTTGCAGGAATTTGATTTGGAATTCGTCAAATCCAATTCAAAGAAGTATTTGGTTTTCGCTGAGCTTCTCTGCGACCTTCCCTCTGATAGTACTGAAACTACATCGGAACCATCAATTCCAAATGAGTCTCTATTTTTTATTGGGTCATATGACCCTTGGTATGGGGATTTTATCATTTATCTCCAAACCCAAAATTTCTGGCCTTATACCTCTCGCTCGTAACCACGACGTATTCGATACCAAGCCAAATATTATCTGATCATCAGTGATACACTTTATCATCGTGGTGTCGATACGATTTTAAGGAGGTGGCTCACTCATGAGGAGGCCGAGAAAGTTATGAATGATTTTCATGCTAGTGCTTGTAGTGGACATTTTTCTAGTTACGCTACAGCGCAGAATATTCTCTGCGTTAGTTACTTCTGGCCAAACATATTCCACGACTAAATTCTCACAGTCAGAAGTTTTCATGCATGCCAGATATTTGATCGTAAAATTTGCATGCTGCCATCACCAATGCATCCTGTCATCATTGTGGGACCATTTTCAAAATGGAGCAGTGACTTCATGACCTGCAACCCTCGTTCGGTTGGGGGGCATGGTTATATTATTGTTGTCATCGACTACTTTACCAAGTGGGCCGAAGTGATGCCTACATTCAATAACACAGGCGAAACAACTGCATTGTTCTTTTTCAATCATGTTGTTTCTCGGTTTGGTGTACCACAAGCTATAGTTACAGATCATGGTAATCATTTTCACAATAACATGATGAATGATTTGACTGCCAAATTAGGATTGTCGCATGATAGTTCTACCCCTTATTATCTACAATCTAATGGACAAGTTGAAGCCATTAACAATATTCTTAAGAGAATGCGTCAAAGAATGATAGGAGTTCAAAACTGAAATTGGAATTTAATCTTGTACTCGGCTTTATGGACATATCAAACCTCGGTGAGAAATGCAACTGGATTTACTCCCTTTCAGTTGGTCTATGGTCTGGAAGCCATATTACCAATCCAATGTGAAATTCCATCATTAAAACTTGCTATTGACCTGCTACTTGACACCTCTAATGAAGAAGCACGTATTTTTAACCTCATCCATCTAGATGAAACATGTCGTGAAGCCACATTGGCCAACGAAGCGCATAAGAGATGAATCAAGGTGCAATATGACCGAAATGTCAAGCCTCACATCTTCTCAGAGGGAGACATGGTCTTGCTTTATCATCAAGAAACTGATTTGATAGGAATAGGAAAATTTGAGCCACTATAGCATGGCCCCTACATTGTCAGAAGAGTTTTTTTCTAAGGGCGCCTATGAGTTAGTTGATTATGATGGAGTTCAATTAACACAACCTCGAAATGGGTTGTATCTTAAACATTACTATGCTGAATTGAGCATAGTAAACTTTTGTATCATAATGTGTATATGCTTTGATTGCATTAATTGGCTTAGTTTGTTTTTTAGATTTTTCTTGAAGTTAGTAATCCACTTTACATTTCATCGCAGATGTCTGAGTCTTTGGAACCATTCGTTGGGTACATCGATGGTGCTAGTCGTAGTATGCAGAACCTATCTTCTGTAGTGTGGGAAATTTTCTCTCCAGGTGGCAAGTTAGTGAGTTTTCAAGGGATTTGTATCAGTCGATCAACATATAATATCGCTAAGTATAACACATTGATCGAACTTCTCTTTGATGCCATTTCACTTGGCATTAACTGCATCATCATTAGGTTAGACTCACAACTTGTCGTACTACATATTACTAGTGTCTATACTGTGTGAAATCCAGCAATTCATCATATGTTCCTTAGAGTTCGAATTTTGGAAAGAAATTTTGATTACATTCAATATCAACACATTTCCATAAACTTGAACACATTAACTGATTCTCTAGCGAATTATGTTTTAAACATACATTTGCAACACATGTAAAGACACATTTTCAATTCACATCACACAATTGAATAGGATTGTGCATTAAACATAAGAAAACAATGAAAAAAAATAGATAGATAGTTAGGTTTTTACAAAATTTGTGCCCATGACACATTGGTCATATGACCTCAAAATATACACAAAAATGTCAAAAGTAAAACTAGTGATGCTCATGATAACAAGCAACTGCTCTAGCTATCCTGTGAAATAGCCTCATCCAATGGCTAAGAACACCAATAGTATGGCATTGCAGCCTCATAGTAACTCCTCGATCTGGACATCAGGTATCCTAAGAGTCAATCGCTCAATATGCTTGCAAATCAGCAAGAGTCTCGATCAAATCTAAATCCCGAAGGACTTCTCTCCCGATAGTTGACTCTTCTCGTTCATCTGTTGCCTGCTCTAGTCGACCCACTGGCCGAATGCGACCCACATCTGTGTACATAAAAAAATTAGTCTAGTCTTGGAAAACATCAAAAATACAAAAACATGTAGAAACCCTAAAATAAAAAACATGGCCAAAACATTTTTACCCATTGCACCACATTGAGTGCCATTTGGTAAAATCAAATCTGGATCTCCATGGAAATATATGCTTGTGTAAAGATACTCCTCTATGGCGATAATCTGTTGTCGGAGCCAGGCAAAGAATGCAATAGAAAATATGATAGTCTATTGACCAGCATGCCTAGTGATCAAGAGTTCATAAATTTTTCTCAAAATTGAAAGTTACAGGATTGGGTTGAAACTAGGATGGTTGCATAGATCTCGTCTTCTTGATTCCAGCTTCGTGAACGGTTTGTAAAACCGATGTCGTATGAGGGAGATATTGCGTTCTGATTGATTTCCCAAACAACTAAATTTTGCGACAGGGTTGACTTGGATGCTCAGTCAGCATGTAGGGTGCACAATCAGCAAAAAGGAATATTCTAAAGAATATCCCTTTTCTTAGAGCCATTTAGAGGATGAAAAGTGGCACTGTGTTATTCATTGGATGGGATGTACGTTGTGTTTTTGTGGCTAATTGGAGGGTGACACATGGCCATCCGTGAGGCTGCCACGTGTCCCCTGAACAGTGTAATAAATTTTTATGGAGGCTGTCAGGCTCGACCCTGAAACCTCCCTTGGAGCAACCACCTGCCACAACCGTCTGCACTGTGCATTAGATCTTAACTTATAAGGGTCAAAGGTGCTATTTAATGTTTGCAAAGGTTGCATATGGGGGTTGGGACCGCCGGTGGTCCAAGGTTTATGGTCACATTACATTGTAACCGCAGCATCAAACTTAAACTCTAACAACACTTTCCCGAAAATCGTTTTATGTTTTAAAATTATCACATGGAAAAGTTTGTGCTACCACTCCACACGGTTAGTGCCGACAGTTCTACTAAACTCCACCCTTAACTCTGGTTTTGATGCCATGAACCGCAGTTCCAACCTATATTTCCGCTGACCATTACGCTCAGGCACGGTTAGTGGGTGTGCATGTGGCCATCCCTAACCTTGAAATTAAATTTTACAGTTAGCGTTGGCGGGAAATATAGCGCGCTCCTAAATTTGACGATTTTGGTAGAATTTAACTGCATTTAAGTGCAATTCACCAAAATTAGTGGAGTTTTTCTAGGAGTTACTGGGAAAATGAGTTGGAGGGTCAAGTTTCACCCAATTGGAGTGAATGGTTAATAAATCTAGACTAATTGGAGCATTATGGAGCCATTGGTGCAGAGAAAACAACCATTAGAGGCATGTAAACACATGTAATTGCAATTTTTTGAGCATAATGAAAGATGGAAATGCCATTGGGAGTTCGAAAATCAGATGTAGCCCACGAGGGGTGAACTGCTTCATCATGCCTGCTATGTAAATGTTATGTGTGGTTTTATTTATTTGTTATACATTGTTTTTCAATGTTATTTACTCTTATTTCATGCTTCTAATTCACTAAAATCACTTACAATTCATGGTTAAAATCCTCAATCCTTAAGAAAATTATGGAGACAAGTATGCACATGTTTTATAACTGAAAATACACTTAGCACAACAAACTAATACAGTCCTTTCAGATCAGGTTGGCATCTAAGCCAGATTTATTCTTTGGTGTTGTTTTGTGCAAAGATTTTTTTAACTAGTTGCAAGTTTTAGATGCTTACTAGGCTCAAGCTCAAGAAAGGAGAAGGCACATTGGTGGAAGCACGAGGGTCTCAAAGTGAGCCACAACAAAGGAGAGTGAGATTGCCACAATCTCCACCACCTAGTTCACCTCCTAAGGAAGCAGAAGCAACATTAAGCATGCCTCAAGAGGAAGGAGAAATCCATGAAGAATTTGATCCCAAAGAGGAAGAAAGAATGTTCAGGAAATCATTTATTGACTTGATTGAGATGGTTAGAATCCTTAATCAAGAAGGGAATGAGAAAATAGAAGGAGAAGCATCCAAAATTCATAAGAAGGACAGGGATCTGCAAGAGGTCACAATGATGAAGATAAGTCAAAGAAGGGCAATGGAGGAAATGGAGGCAGTGGAATGTCACCATCCTCACCCTAATCATCATCATCCTCTAGTTCATTTTTAGTACATCAGTCACACAAGTCAAAGAACACTGGTAAAAGTCCTTTTCTAAAACTTGATGTTAAGTTTTAATTTCCAATGTTTAATGGTGAATTCAATGCATAAAAGCTTGATAATTGGATTAGGCAATTGGAGGTCTATTTTAGAATCCAGAACCTTCAAGGTGATGATACCAAAATCCAATTAGCTTCATTGAGAATGGAAGGTGAAGCACTTGTTTGGTGGGAAGCCAAGACAAAGGAGGAGATCAAGAAGCATGGTAAGATCATTCTATCATGGATTGATTTCATTACTGCAATAAAACAATAGTTTTATCCATTATCTCATATGCAGAAAGCCATAATGAACTGGCAAAACATTAGGCAATTACAAGGACAGAATGTGCAAGAACACACCCAAGAATTTAGAAGAAGAGCTCTCTTATTAGGGGTAGATTTGCAGAGCCAAGATATTTTGCTCAAGTACATAGGAGGCTTACATAGCTACCTAAAACATAATATCCTCATGTTTAACCCCAAAATTCTAGATGAGGTATGTGTTCAGGCCACACATCTAGAAGCAAGAGGGAAAAACATTTCTGAAGAGGGTAGGAACAAACATTTTAAGGGGAAAAACAAGGAGAAGACCTCAAAATGTAAAAGAAAAAAGAATGCAATCATTAAGTAAGAGGAAGAAAAAGTGGTTTTTAAACATTGTTCAAAATAAGGCCATGATGAAAATCATTGTTGGAAATTACATCATGAAAAGAAGCCCAAGCACTACAACAACAAAGGGAAACAGAAAACTGCAGCTACAACTCAACATGATTTAGGAGAGGATTCAGGTGATGAATCTAAAATTACAACCTTGGGATTGAAGAACATGAAGGGGAAAGAAATTGAAACTAAACCCAATACTAGTACATAAAACTGTCCCATACATGCTCCAAATGAAGAAGAAAGAATTGAACTGTTTCATGTGAGGGTCATATCCAAACATACCAATATTGACACATTGTTTGACAGTGGGTCACAAGAAAAATTAATCTCTGAAGACTTGGTCAAGAAACTTAATCTTGAGACCATACCACATCCAAAACCATATCCACTTGGTTGGATTTGTAAGGATGCAAATTTATATGTTTCAAAGAAGTGTATATTGCGGTTTGCAATAACTGCACATTTTGTTGACATAGTTGAATTAGATGTGGTTTTGCTTGGCATAATAGGTATTGTGTTGGGGAGTCCTTCTTGTATGACCAGAAAGAGATATTCCATTTCCATGAGAACAAATACCATTTATTCAAAGATGGCAAGGAGTACATCGTTAGAGCACATCACAAGAAGACAAACATTGCTATGGTAAATGCTGGACATGTAAGAGGCTGGTAAATTCAAGTAAGAATTTTGTTTTTCTAATGATTAAGCCTAAAGCTGATGTTAATCATGAACCATTTGAAGGTTGTGATCCTAAGTTGAAATCATATTTATATGATGTAGTTGATGCACATCATGAGATGTTTCAGGAGCCAACAGGATTGCCTCCAAAAAGGGAGATTCAACATGAGATTTAGTTGTAGTAAGATTGTCCTCTTCCAAACATCGACATGTATCGCATGTAGATAATGGAGAATGCTAAAATAAAGAGGAAAATATGGGAGATGTTGGACAAAGGAATCATAAGGCCAAGCACTTCGCCATGTGGTTCACCCATAGTCTCGATTCCAAAGAAATATGGGACTTGGCGCATGTGTGTAGACCTCAGAGCTTTGAACAAGATAACGGTAAAGAATCGATAAACACTCCTAAGGATAGATGATTTTCTTGATCAGCTGAAAGAAGAAATTTTTTTCACTAAGTTAGATTTACGAAGTGGATATCATCAAGTAAGAATTGAAGAAAGTGATGTATGGAAAACTGCATTGAAAACCAAGCAAGGACTCTTTGAGTGGTTGGTTATGCCATTTGGTTTGTGTAATGCACCGACAACTTTCATGCGTGTTATGGATAGTGTTTTGCGTCCATTTATTGATGAATTTGTGATTGTGTACTTAGATGACATATTTATTTTTAGCAAAACAAGAGAAGAACATGTTTTTCATATGAATAGGGTGCTTGATGTTTTGAGAAAAGAGAAATTGTTTCTTAAGATATCAAAGTGTGAGTTTGGAAAAACTTCTTTGGTTTATTTGGGACACATTATAGGAGGAGGCGAATTGAGAATTGATCTATCTAAAGTGGAAGCCATTCTGAATTGGCCCACTCCCAAAACAGTAACCGAGGTAAGAAGTTTCTTAGGTGCAGCTCAGTATTGGAGAAATTTTATTGCTAACTTTTGTGCCATCGTGGCTCCTATGCATGTAGTGAAAAGTGTGAAGAAAGGCTTCCAATGGAGAGGAAAACAACAAAAAGCTTTTGAAGCTTTAAAATAAAATATCAGTTCAGCTCTAGTCCTTGCATTACCGAATTTGAGACAACCATTCGAGATACAAACTGATGCTAGTGATTATGCCATGGGCGCAGTCCTTTTGCAGCATGGTAAGCCTATCGCTTTTCATTCTGAAACATTCAATGGTGTTGTAATTAATTATCCTACATATTACAAAGAATTGTATGCATTGGTACAAAGAATCAAGAAGTGGAAACACTACTTGATGGTTAAAGAGACGATTATACATACTGATCACCAACCATTACATTACTTGCAGTCACAAACAAAATTGCAGCAATCATGACATTTCAGGTGGATGGGATTTATTCAACAATTTCACTTGGTTATAAGGTACAAGAAAGGTATTTTCAATACAGTTGCTGATATGCTTTCAAGACTGATTATAAGTGCTTATACTTTACTTAAAAATGATTCTATTGTACATGAGAGTTACATAGAACAATATACATATGACGTTGATTTTGAAGATGTGTATGCTAGTTTGAGTGAAGGGAATCAATTTGAAGAAAATGATTATCACATGCATAATAAATTGTTGTTTCATTTGGGAAAACTGTGTATACCACAAGAAGAGAAGCTAAGTTTCATGAGAGAAGCTCATTCATCTCTTATTGTTGGACACTTTGGGGTAAGAAAAACAGTGGCGCATTTACAGAGGTATTGCTATTGGCCTCGCATGATAGATAGTGTGTCGCGTTTCATAAGAGGTTTTTCTATGTGTGCAACAAGAAAGCCTAGAAATAGGAAGCTTGGGTTGTACACGCCACTACCGGTACCATCAAGGCCACGGGAGAGTGTCTCCATGGACTTTGTTGGAGGTCTACCTATGTCAAGAAAACAACATGATTATCTTTATGTAGTTATGGATAGATTCAGTAAAATATGTATACTTATGCCATGTAAGAAAACCATTACTGCTGAACAAACTGCTGAACTTTATTTTTAACATGTATGGGTTCATTATGGATTTACTACTTCTATTGTTAGTGACAAGGATTCTAGGTTCATTGGGAATTTTTGGTCCAACCTTTTGAGTATGATGGACACAAAGTTGAATAAGAGTATTGCTTTTCATCCGCAAATTGATGGCCAAACCGAGATGGTGAACAGAACCGTTGTGCATCTATTGAGATGATATTGCAGAAAACATCCTAAGTTGTGGGATGAGCAATTTCATTACATTCAGCACGCTTACAACTGGGCAAAGCACTCTTCTACAAATACATCACATTTTGAAGTATGCTTTGGGTATTTGAAAAAATGGCCATTAGACTTCATCTTTGAGAGGGATGTTTCAATTGATGGGCATAACGATATTGAAAAGGCTCAGAAGTTCATTGAGAAAATTCAGATTATACATCAACAAGTTCAAGAACAACTTGAGAAAATTCAAAGCAAATACAAGGAGAGGCATGAAAAACATAGAGTTGATCACAAGTTTCAAGAGGGAGATGAGGTATGGCTGCACATAATCAAAGAAAGGATGCAAGGGGAAGGTAAAAATCTCAAACCCATTTGCTATGGTCCATTCAAGATCCTAAAGCAAGTTGGTAACAATGCATTTCAACTTGACTTGCCTTCATATATGCAAATGTATTCAGTTGTTAAAACTTACGTTTGTATGAGCCACCTTTGATCGATGATCAAGGAAGTGATGTTTAGTTGCCTTCTATTGAAGATTTCTCACCAGAATTTATGGATGAGCTCAAGGAAGATACAATTCTTGATAGGAGGACAAGAGAATCCAAGAGGGGAAGTGTTGACTACCTTCGAGTTGGGCTCACAGGCAGTAATCTAAGCAAGGAAAAGTGGATGGAGGTTGGAAAGCAAAGGGAGTTGTACCCTCATCTATTGAACATGTAATCAAGTATTTTGGGGTCCAAAAGCTTCCCAATGGAGAGGTGTGATTAGGAGTTCATAAATTTTGCTCAAAATTGAAAGTTATAGGATTGGTTTGAAACTAGGATGGTTGGGTAGATATCGTCTTCTTGATTCCGACACTGCGAACGGTTCGTAAAACCAATGTCGTATGAGGGAGATATCGCATTCTGATCGATTTCCCAAATAGCTAAATTTTGCGCAGGGTTGACTGTGATGCCCAGTCAGCATGCAGGGTGCACAGTCAGCAAAAAGGAATATTCTAAAGAATATTCCTTTTCTCAGAGCCAGTCAGAGGATGACAAGTGGCACTGTGCTATTCGTTGGATGGGATGTACTTTGTGTTTTTTGTGGCCAATTGGAGGGTGACACATGGCCAGCATTGAGGCTGCCACGTGTCCCCTGAACAATGTAATAAAATTTTCTAGAGGCCATCGGGCTCAACCCTACAACCTCCCATGGAGCAACCACCCACCAAAACCATCTGCACTGCACATTAAATCTTAACTTATAAGGGTAAAAGGTGTTATTTAATGTTTGCAAAGGTTGCATATGGGGGTTGGGAAAGTCGGCGGTCCTAACCCGTCGACGATCCAAGGTTTATGGTCACATTACATTGTAACCGCAATATCAAACTTAAACTCCAAAAACACTTTCCCGAAAACTGTTTTATGTTTTAAAGTTATCACATGGCAGAGTTTGTGCTACCACTCCGCATGGTTAGTGCTGACAGTTCCGTTAAACTCCACCCTTAACTCCGATTTTGATGCCATGAACCACAGTTCTAGCCTACGGTTCTGCCAACCGTTATGGTCAGGTAGGGTTAGCGGGTGCTCATGTGGCCACCCTTAAACTTGACATTAAATTTGATAGTTAGCGCTGGTGGGAAATATAGCACGCTCCTAAATTTGAGGGTTTTGGCCGAATTTAATTGTAGTTAAGTGCAATTCACCAAAATTAGTGGATTTTTCTAGGAGTTACTGGGCAAATGACTTGGAGGGTCAATTTTTTCCCAATTGGAGTGAATGGAGAATCAATATAGACTAATTGGAGCATTCTGGAGCCATTAGTGCAGATAAAACAACCATTAGAGGCATGTAAACATATGTAATTGCAAATTTTTTAGCATAATGAAAGATGGACATGCCATTGGGAGCTAGACCAGCAGATGTAGCCCAGGAGGGGTAAACTGCTTCATCATGCCTACTGTGTAAATGTTATGTGTGGTTTTATTTCTCTGTTATACACTGATGTTCAGTGTTATTTTCTCTTATTTCATGCTTCTAATTCACTAAAATTACTTACAATTCATGGTTAAAATCCTCAATCCTTAAGCAAACTATGGAGACAAGTATGCACATGTTTTATAACTGAAAAGACACTTATAAAAACAAACTAATACAGTCCTTTCAGATCACCTAGCCATTAATTCAACCCATCTCTGCATCCGAGGATCTCTACGACCAGAAATGCTCAATGTCTCATGTTGCGGCTGCATCAATGGAACTCGCTCTAAAATAAAGGAAATCAGAATTGAGCCATAACTGAAATTATTTTTTGTTCCACCCTTTGCTTTAGTCAGCTGTTCTTTCATCTAAAAGAGTACTTTTTCAGCCCAATTGAACACTATCGGTTCGAGTCAATCAAGAGCATACTGCATGTATGAACGGTTTGCAACATGTAGTGTCACAGAACCAACAAGTTTTGCAATATTGAAAATGATAGTTATCAGAGGAAAACCATGCACATCATGAATTTTTATCCTTCTATCTTTGCTAGGTTCAGTACCTGGATGACAATGCTAGCGTATGTAGTCCTTCACTGTCTCGTCTCCACGAAAATATCTCGCAAGGGAAATAGGAGAACCACGTCTCAATAATTTAGTAAGGAAGTAAACATCCTCAACGAATATTGGGAGCACGTTGTCCCCAATATGAAATGCCTGAGATGCCAGATCCCATGAATGAACAAGGAATTATAATAGTTCAAGATGTTGTCTCATCCTTGATAATCTGAAATACTTAAGTAACCCACAATCTTTTAGGGCTCTTATAGTGCCAGGATCATTTAGGGAAATCATGTCTTGTTCTTCATGTTCTCTTTCTTGCCATGTAATGATCATTTTGATCCGATCAATACCTGAAAGCCAACCATAAGCTTCATTAGGATCTATTTCATGCAAAATATTTGGGAAATTTTGAGCACACAGTGAGAAACAAAATTATGAAATGTGCCCAACGCACCCCTGGTCTATAGACAGAGCACTGTAGAGCATCTGAGCTTCAATTTCAGTGCTCTACAATGAAATTTTCGACATGCAAGGGTGTGTTTCCATCATAATGCAATAGATTTACCCTAGGGGGCTCAAAAACCTAAAATTTTACCATGAAATGAAAAAAAATGATACTAAAAGAAAGAGAAGGTTAAGATATCCAACCCAGATCAAATGACGCGAGAAATCGTCAGATGAAACTATCGCAATCGACTGCTGAAGTTCGAGGGAAAAACGGGTTTAGAGCTCCTAAATTTCAAATAGTAACTATGGAATGGTAAAACTTCTTTTTATTAGTAATTTTGATTATTTTAATCATATTTAATAACGTGACTATAGTTTTTGTTCATTTTTACTATGAAACATGTATTTTTAATTTGTTTGATGGTTCTCTGAACAGGTTTTACAACTGATACAGTGAGTTTGAAGTGCACAATTATTCAAAAATGATTTGACCATAGAGCATAATTTTATCTCTTTTTTGAGCTCTGTTAAACACGAAAAAGGAACCCCCCTGGAGTCTTCTTTTAGCTATTTTTAGACTCTGTTAATGTGAAAAGATTGCCGAGCACTTATATTTTTGAGATCGTAAAAGGAAATGAAACAACATCTACTCAGTATAAGTTTAACCCTTTTCCGGATTGAGATAGATTATTTACGAAAAAGGAACACCTTAGTCGAACATGGCAAAGAGGTTTTCTCAGGTATCATTTTACACTTTTTCGGACCCGAGTGACAAATTTACAAAAAAGGACTCATGGAGTTTTCTTTTCGTCCCTTTTTCAAACTCTCTAAACATGAAAAAGGACCAAGTTTTCACTGTCGTTAGACTCGTTAAACATCAAATAGCGACGAACTTGTCTGATCATGACAAGATCGAGTTGTGACTATCGCTAGACTCTTTAAATCATCAAATAGTGATGGATTCACCCGAAGGGTCGAATTATAGATCAAGCATATGTTACCCTCCTCAAGCTTGTTAAAAAATAAAGAGGTACTGGTCAGCAATGACTGGGGAAAATTTGGGAAAAAGAACAAAAGACTTTATGGTAGCAAGTCGCTCTTGAACATCAAAATTTTACTTCATATCTGTGGCTTTGGGTTGGGTAATCTTCTTGATGGTATATCATACCTATGGTCTGTCATACCATCCATCACTTCGGTTTTGGGTCAATGTTTCCAACTCAATTCAGTGTCGCCGATATGTTCAAGAGAAGTCATCTAGTAATTCTTCATCTTCTGCAATACTCATAAACCTTCATTTTCATGACCGCCATCCCTGAACATTGCTTCATCAAGTCACATTTTGTCTCCAAAATCATCACTCCTATTTTGTGTCATATTTGCGACGAGTCGCTTCTTGTTGACATCAGCTCATCATCCAAGAAGTTGACTTAGAAACATCTTTCCAGTGCCTTGAAGCTTGCTTACATCAACGACAGGTTTCTCGCTTCCGGTGATAGGTTGACATCACAGACCTTCGACCGAAATATTTTGTTTGGCGTTCGACATCAAATTATCTATTCACACCTTGCAAATTGTACTGCAGTACCTTGAGAACCATTAACATCAACAGTGGTTTCTCTCGCATATGTTAACGGCTTACATCAATAGTTGGTAATGAGATAATGTCTTCCCATGTTCGACTTCAGATCACATATTCGCATGGTTAGAATTGTACTTGAACGATTGAGTAAACGAGATAGAAGACCCCAGATCTAGTTTCATCCATCCGGGCTGCAATTTCAGGAATTGTACCACATCATTCGTATGATGGCTTTACAGACAGATAGTCATCCTATCATGGGCCTATATATGTAGGCATGTCTATATCTATAGACGACTTTCTGATTTATGTACGTGTTATGATAGTTTATGAGATGAGCATGGGTATGCCTCCCTCAACAATTCCTGTCCAAGATGTACAAGATATCATGATGAAATGTATTGCAAATTGATGTAGGTCACCGTCCGCTTCAGATCCTACTCATCACACCGTAAAGCATCTCATCAAATTTTATCATTATTTTGACTTCATGCTTTAGGGGGAAACTATTATAGGTCAATTTGGGCATCATCCCTAAGACCGGTATGAATAGGGTCTATCATACCCTAATTCAATACAAACAGGGTCTATCATCCCCTAATTCAGTTGCTACATGCCCTAGAGAAGTCATTCCACTGATGGCTTTAATTCATGAGAGTTTCAATGTTTGAAGTATAGTTAAAATGACCCATCAACTCATCAACACTCCTCTGAATGGGCCTAAGTGCGGTGCAAATCACTTACTGCCATGCAAGGGTGCTTTGCAAAGCACTTCTCGACACTTAAGGGTGCATTGGTCTCCTGGGAGCGAAATCATCAGTGTTTTGAGAATCTCCACATGTCCAATGCCTTCTAGAAGAGCTCATAGGTGTCATAATTCAAATACATGTGTTTATCCATCACCATTGAACCAGGAAACATGTCTCATGTATTATTAGAAAGCCGTTCAATATCATTTATTGAGAAACTACCTACAATTTCCCTATAAATTGTGCACTCATCTAAGTGCAAGGGAGGAAGAAATTTGTGTAGTGTTATGTTGTTGGATTCTCAATTCTTGAGAGCTGAAGTGCTGTTATGCTGCTGGATTTATGCTTGGTGTGATGAGGATGGAATGAAGTTGGAGCAGGTTGACGACGAACTGATCCACTGGTTGTAATCTACTCCTCCTATTATTTCAATAAAGATATATGTTCTTTCTCTCATATATACACTTATATCTTGTGAATCTATTCTCAAATGTGTATATATTATCAAATTTAATTGGTTCAATTTGGTTAAGGTAGATAGAATGTATATATGTATGTCGTTTGTTGTCTTCTACCTTTGATTGCAGGTATTGATCAAGCAGGTTTCAGCTAGATCAAGAGTGACCGGAACGACAATAGAAGAGGAACGAGAGCGAAGGCTCACAAGTAGGTCTTTATCCCTTCTATCTTTCTGTCTATTTTAGAGAAAGGAACATTTACCTTTCTTTTGTTGTTTTGAGTGAAGGAACACCACACTCAGGGAAGACTAGTTTATCCATAGATTAGAATTCCGCATAACACTACTATAATGCATGCCAATCATTTTTATGGAAGGGAATCAATAATGATATTGAAAAATATGTAGCAGAATGTGATCAATGCTGGAAAAATAAAAGTGAGAACATTATGACCCTAGGTCTACTCCACCCCTTAAATATTCCAAACCAAAAGCAGGAAGAAATATCAATGGAATTTATCGAAGGATTACCCGTGTCTGACGGAAATGACAAAATTCTCGTAGTAGTTGACATAATCACCAAGTATGCACACTTCATAGGAATGAGGAAATCCGACTCAACAAAACAAATCACCGAGATATTTTGCAAGAATGTATACAATTTACATGGGTTTCCCAAGGTCATTGTTAGCGATAGAGACACCAAATTCAAAGGTAATTTCTGGAAGGAAATTTTCAACCGTATAGGAACCTACCTCAACATGTGTTCATCATACCATAATCAAACAATTGGTCAAACATACGTTGTCAATAAATGTTTAGAAACCTACCTATGTTATGCAACAAACAAACAAAATAAGTGGGCTCAATGGTTACATCTCGTTGAATGGTGGTATGATTCCACTTGCCACACTTCAAGGCAAATGAATCCATTTCAAGCTCTATATGGTTATGAACCTTCTAAATGTAAAGACTTGGCCATTGTCGAGACAAAAGTATAGAGGTTAAAGATCAATTACAAGAAACCCAAAAGGTCATCCAACCACTAAAGGGAAATCTAAATATTGCAAGAAATTGTATGAAGCAACATGTTGGTCTAAACAGAACAAATAGAGAATTTGAAGTTTAAGAATGGGTATTTGTTAAACTTTAGCCTCACAAGAAATTATCCTTAAAACATAAGGGAGAAAAAAAATTGGCACCAATATTTTATGGATCGTACCATATTCACAAAAAGATCAACCAAGTAGCATACAGTTTAAGCCTTCTGGATAAAAGTCGTGTTCACAACGTCTTCCATGTATCTTTCCTTAAAAAAGCACTGGGAAAACACCAAGTGGCACAAACAACACTTATGCCATTAGATGACGAAGGGAAGATCATTTTAGAACTAGAAGGTATAATCTCCACCAGGGAAAAGAAATTGCGATCACGAGTAATCAAATAATAACTTATTAAGTGGAAATACCTACTAGAAGACAAAAGATTTTTGTCAACAACATCCTTTGTTACATATGCTTTGACGAAAAAACATCTTTTCGAGAGGAAGACAATGTTATGTAAAAAAATAGTAATTTTGTAATTATAGATTAATTAGGAAAAATGGCACGATAAGAAGATCATGCCCTTTCACCAAGAGACGCCTGAGATGGTTTATAAGCTAGGGGTCCTTCTATGTAACGATCATCATTCAAGTATTAATAAAATATATACATTCTTGTTTTGTAAATTAATGAGCTTATTTGCTCCAATATTCAAACTAAGCGGCGAACTATTGATGAAATCTTTATCTTTACTTTATTGTTTTTTATTTTAATTTAACTATATTCAAACTAAGAGGCAAACACTAGGTATATTATTATCACACTGTGATTAAAAGCCAAAACAAGCTCACATATTCTATTAGAAGTGTGTCTAAATATTCTTTAAGAAGTATAACACAATGAAGGAACTAGGCTGTATCTAGGTTGAGCTAGCCTCAATGTTGGATGGAAGAACAATCTACGTGCTAGTGGAATGCTATTATCAAGATTGTTAATTCTTCTAAAGGTGCCTCCCATCCTCAACCCCTCCCCATAAAATTTGAACCTATGAACTAATAAAGAATAACCCCACACAAACCAATTCATCTACACTTGACAAATCACAACTGAAATTTCGACTAATCTTTACCACACTTCACAAACACAAAAACAAAAAAAATTGTCAATTTGGAACAGAGTTGTCTTTAGTGTGACTTTTTGGAGTTTCAAGTGCCGGAATCCGGTGAAATTTTTTGAGGTAAAATCTTGGTTTTTGTTATTTAAACTGGTTTTTTTGACTCTATATATGGATTTAGCGCCCTCAAAAAGTCCCTAGGGCACTTCGATTGTGCAAGATTAGCAATCAAACTTCTCTTTTCAATGAATTCCTGTCGGATTTTAGAGAAGTTACACCGGAAAAAAGCCACCGTAAAAGCCTTCAAAAAATCGCACTAAAGAGTACTCAATTTGAAACAACCAAGGTGGATTCTAAAACGCTAAATGTTCAACAAACGTGAGTAAGTGTTTAGTTTGGCCAACAATATAGGTGGAACTATAGGTTCATTAATGGGGAGGGAGTGTATCCGCCCATCCAATAATATACTTGGTTAAATCGGATAGGTGGCATATACTACCCGGCCCATTAATGGAGTCCAAGTTAATTCAATGTCCATTAGACCTAACACATTCTACCTGTTACAGTTAAACACCGTGCCTTTTCAGTACAATACAAAGCCGTGTGACCTTCCATTTGAAACACAAAACTTTGGACGCGTGTAAGGAACTGCGACAGCAGTCCGTTCTATGCAGTGCACGTACACTGAAAATACCCCCTTAAGAGAAATAATACGATTGTTGTTGTGCACAGCATTTCATTGCATGCGATCTCTACATTTTAAACCTCGAGATGCGGAAAATGGAGGCGAAACCTTCTGAATTCGATGGTTCCAACTTCTCTCGACATCACCGGTAAGTCATTTTAATCAGACGCTTAATGTTCGTACTTTAACGCAGGGTTTGGAAAACTCTGTAAAGGTTTTCATAGCATTACAACTGTTATGCTCTACAGTCGCGCTCTGTGAAATTTTAGATGAAATTTGAATATGTTGTCTCATTGTTGACCTCCAAATGCAAATGGATCGACATTTGACAGAATTCTGAAGGATTTTTTCTGTTGAAGTTGAAAATTTGGCCTTTTTGTTGAGTTTGAATGTGATTTTTTTAATAAAATATGAAATAGTTTGCATTATCATTGACCTCTGTACGTAAAGCGATCAAATTCGACAGTTATGAGTGACTTTTTGTTCAACTGGCTATTTTATGTTGCAGTTCAAAATTATGCGTTCTTATCGATTTCGCATTTAATTTTTTTATGAAATTTGAAATATTTTGCATTATTCTTGTTCTCTGCACCAAAAGGGATGGGAATTTCACAGGATTCTGAGTTCAAATGACTATTTTTCTGGTAAAGCTTGCACTGGATGTTTAAAAATGTGAGCGAATTACTACTAAATTCAGAAAATGGAAAGCTTTCTCCCAAATTTCAAACGAATCTCTTCGATGTTTGAAGTCCAAATTAATAATCTTTTTTTTTCGAATATTTAATTGCAAATTAACGACTCGATAGGGCTAAGGAAAAGCCGTAGTCTTCCAGGCAACGTTTTGGCCCAGAATCTGGCAAAAATCCGGCAAAGATTTTATCAGAATCATGTTTACAGAGATTTTATCAGAATCATGTTTACAGTTGTGAAACTTGTATTTTGAGTGCCATAAGGATTTTTGGAATCCATTTCTGCTGTCAAAAATGGATTCCAAACACTCCAACTACCTGATTTCTTGAATTTTACTTGCCCAGATTCCAGCAAAAAACTGCCGTCCGGGCTATTTCGTTACCTAGGTAGACAACTCCGAAAAGGAAAACGCTTGACGTTTGTTAAGTTCAATGATATGATATTAAAGCGTGAAGTCGTGGATTCGTAGTCTCTGAATTGCCGATTCCAGAGCTTTTCCAATATTTTTGACTAATCTCCTCGAGCCCGAGTTGAATTTTAATTCTTAGATGCATAAGATATAGAAATTTATTCAGATTTCGCATGCGTAATGGTAATTTTTTCAAAGCCTTTGGCACAAAGCTCTCATAGTTGAATTATAAATGCTAAATCCATTAGGAATTGGACTTTTTTAAAAATTATTTTGAACCTGAGTCATAAATCTCTTTCAGTTAAATTCTAATCCTTAAATGCATGACGAATTGGATTTTATTTGGATTTTATTTAAATTTTGTTTAGCTTGTTTGATGTGGCGTAAGTCCCTTTTTGTTCCAGCTCGGTAACCAAACTCGAGTCCGGACGTTGTTTTTCCATTAAAAATAACAGAGAATCCTTTTTTATTTAATCTCGGTAACCTAACACCAGTCCCGATTAAGATTTTACATTAAAGCTAAAGTGCACATAAAGGAAATCTCCAAAATGTTTGACTAGTATTACTTGACGATCAAGTAAATAAATGCTTAAACAGCTGCATTCCATTGCTTGCGTTGGTCCCCAAATGAGGACAGAATTGCTTTTTTATTTGACGGGAAAAGCATTCCATAGATATTTTATAATTTAATGGTACGAAACCTTCTGTATCTGTGTCGGTGTTGAGCAGGTTGCTTGCTTTTCTGGATTTGTCAATTCTTAGAATTATAGCTTGCAGTGTTTACTACTCTGTTTTATTGACAGGACCTTAGAAGAAAGGACTGAAATTTCTTCTCCGTTGGTTTGATCGTCCACTTTGACAATAAATGTCTTCATTTTTTCCCTTCGAATGATCTTCTCAGTCCAGCTATCCAAGGCATTTTTGGGAAATTAGGGACTTTTCATGCCAAAGCTGTAAAAAATGTTGCTGGGGACTAAATTAAAGAAGCAGGTGCAAAGTGTAGAGGATGAGCCACCTTTGTCACTGCTGGACCTTCCCGATCTCGTACTCGAAAGCATTTTCCGTCGGCTGCCCCCACAGTCTCTGTGCCGATTATCTCAAACATGCAGAAATTTGAGAATGAAATGTCGGAGTGATGAAATATGGCAGCCCCTGTTCCATCATCGCTGGGGTAAAATTATTGGGCCGACTGCTTTTACAGCCTTGGAGCGGATGGCGAAAGGGGATAATGCAAGAATCCTGAATCGGAGCTACATGCCATCGTGCTTTTGGATGCTTCCACTGACATGTATTTGGTCATTTTCAAGACATAATGATAAAGCATTGTTAGAAGAGCCGAGTGAACGCTTTGCGAGTATGTATTCAGACTTGGAAAGTGGCAAATTATGGTTTCCCGCGCAGGTTTACAATCGGCAGGTGAGGACTAAATTGTGCCACAAACTCAGTAAAATTATCATATACCATGAAAATGTATAGTTCCCATACATTACCTTCAATGAATGGCTGTATTTGGAGGTCACCTGATCGCCTTTGGTGGATGCTTTTATCATTGGTCGGGCACATTTCATTCGTCTGCTTTCTGTTTTCATGAGCAAACGACACTCTGTGTTATTTTATCTTTAGTGGAGACCTAGAGACATTTTGTGATTACATTTTTATGTCGGGTCAACCTGTTTCATCCGTTTGTGTGCCATCTATACGAATGTAATTGTATTCCCCCGTGAATATGCAATAGGTAAATTTTAATTTGAAAGCACTTCACAAAATGTGGTTGCATTCCCCTGTGTATATGTAATTGTTAAATTTTGATTTGAAACCATTCGGTTTTGTGAAACAGTATATCAAGCTTTTGTTCTCAATGTTTCGGCACTTCACCCATCATCATCAAGAAGGCAGTTTCTGAGGAAGTTAGAAACCATTTGTTTCTCTCCTCATGATGGGTGAAGTCTCAGGAAGTGTTCAGGTGAATGCTAATGTTTTTGGGGAAATGTTCACCTATTACCAAGGTAGAAACTCCCCTGATAATGGATGAAATATTCACCCTAAATATGAGGGAACAACAAAACCTTGATACATGGTTCCACCAAATTAAAATTAATGGTCTCAATATGTCTATATGTCTAAATGATCCGCTTCGTGTTTCCAATTTCTTGTCTTTGTTTTTTTTTCATGTTTTCTACCCCTTCCCTCACTGTACTTTGTGGTTCATTTCGTTTACCCCTTCTCTCAACCCACCGGCCTGTTTTCATTGATTATGTTTCCTAAACATACCAGTTTTATTCACAAAGTAATGGAACTTTTGGCTAAAATCAATTTTCTTCACTTTATTTCCTAATGAAATCATAGCATTTCGATAACATGGCATATTGCCTTAAACTTAAGCAGCTTACAGAGTTCTTGCTGGGTTTTCAACAGGGTCACGTTGGATTTTTGTTATCATGCTACGATGCAGAGTTAAATTATGTCCGGGATTCTGACACTTTCTGTGCCAGGTAGAAGCTATATAGCCTTCTCACACTTGTATGTTCACATTTAAATGGAATTCTAATCACTTATCATGTGCTGCAAAGTTTTGGTCGATCTTATGTCCCTGGGTATTGTTGTGACTTGCAATGGTTTAACAACAGCCGGTTTATGTTATTCTTGTACAGCTCCATTAAGGGAGTTATCTAGAAGAAATTAAACCTCCAACTTTATAGCTTCCTTTAGTGTCCATGTTTTTTTGAATTCTCATCAAAGGACTTGAGATTGGCTAAGTGATAGTAACAGTCACTATAGATTGGCCAAGTAATAGTCACAGTCACTATAGGAAACTAGTCTTCCTCTCCTTCCTCATATCCGGAGATATTATTTTTAGAAACTGTACTCTTCATTTCCATATGCTGAGTTACCATTTTAAGACTTTGTATAGCCTATTACCAAAGTAAAGAGCTTGAACCTTAATGCCATGGTTTGCCTGACCATTTTCCGGTTCGCTTTTTCTAGCAAAAATCTTGAACATCAAAGCCATGGTTTGCCTGACCATTTTCTAATTGGCTTTTTCTAGCCAAATTTTTAAGTTAGGCCCTTTCCAATAAACTTAAGCCACACAGCCGCCAGAAACTCGCAGCTGTTTCTCCCCTTGTCTAATTGATTTTTTTTACTAATTGTAGGTGGGTTTTGTTGAGTCGCTCTTGAATGGTGATATTAGGAAACCAGGCGTCATTCCATATGAATGCCCAAGTTTTTTCGACTTCTGGGCAGCTTGGGTACTGATGGGAAAGGTTGAGAGGCTGAGCTATGCATGGCAAACCTCGAGTTTACTGTGCTTCACATTATTTCTAGCTTTTGTACTTTTAAGACTATTTTTTAACCCTCTTAGTACTACAGGTACTCCCCCTATTATCCTAGAGTTATTATGGAGGATGGAATACCGTGGGCACGCATTAGGAAACCACCTGTTGACACATCTCCAAGTGAATTTCACAATCCAGATATTGCTGAGGAGTTTAGGCCGGGAGATCATATAGAAGTTCAATGGAAAAGGTGTCAATACTTTCCATATGGTATTTTTCTGTGTCTTTACTGCCTATGATTGTTTTAGTTACAATACATCATGAAATTACAGTAACAAGTAAATCAGCTGCTCAGCCAAACTTGAAAGAACGAAACACAAGAACTAGCGTAGGTATCCAAACCCTTGCAGCATAATCTTCAGAGATAAGATGTATACTTCTTTCATTTTTCAATAATTGCAGGCCATCATTGGAAAACTGTCATAGATTTTAAGATTTCTAAGATTGTGATATTGATTTGCAGGTTGGTGGTATGGTATAGTTGGCCATGCTGCTAATTGTACAAGAGATGACCAAGACTGTAAATGCCATCTCGATGGTACTCTTTTTCCAGTTATTTGTTTTAAATTAACTTCAGATTTGCATGAATCTGATGTATATACGGTTCCCAATTCTTTTAGTTGTTGCAGTTGATTTTCCTACATTTATCTGGAACAATGTTTGAATGCTACTATGTGATTAGCTCTTTGACTCTTGGAGTCCTTTGGTTTTGGAGCAGAGGTGCTGTGGTTAGAATTCAGGCAGTATATCAGGGATTCAAGGTGGAGGAAAGTTCCAATCAAAAGAAAAAGATCTCGTGAAGATAGCAGTGGGTTAGATGGATTCTATGGAGGCATCCGGAAATTGTACAGCGAAGATGAGATTTCTACATGGTTACAGTTGTGGCCAAAAGAGTCTCTCCAATAGTGAACTGTAACAATTCTTATTCAAAATTACATATGAGGTTCCTATCTATTATTTCAACATTACAACCATAATATTCTATGATTAACATTTGCATGGCAGGTTGATGCCATTTAGTTTTAGTATATTTGTTTTTGCATTGAAAGCACCGGTGCGAATTGATACTCATAGATAGCTTGAATCCCTAAATTGTGAGGTTTGATGTATCTAATTGATTGCGATTATTGGTTGAAGTAGGGTTTGGTGGTTTAGAGGGAGTCTATATCTCCAAATCAATTCTATCTTAAAATATATTTGTACAGATTCCTGCATTAGGACAGCCATCTGCAAAATCCTCTGCAGGGAGTTTATTTCTAAATAAATTTGGTTTGCAGGGATGGAGTCTCTATCTCCAAATAAATTATATCTTAAAATAGTTTTGTACAGACTCGCATTAGGACAACCATCTCCAAGATCCTTCTCTAGATTCAGAGATAGTATGATAGTTTGAAAGGAAACCATATATTTCCCTTGCTATGGATATTCCATGTGTGCTGCTTCATTGAGCTGTACTTCTCTGTTATACTTTGGTAATCAGGGGTCATTTATCCATGCCCATGAAAATGGGCTTGATCACTGTGTCGTACTTGGGAATCAAGGGTGATTCATATATCCATGAAAATGAATGCTCTGCATTTTTTAGAAATCTTATCGAATGTCAGTTATCAACAAGGACAGGCCTAGTTTTTTTTTTCCAGCCAGAAAAAATCGAACTTGAGTAATTTTTGTATCGAAGTTTACATAGTTCGTGTTGTAAATTGATATAGACAGTGGAAAAACAGTATTTTTAGCTGTCAATAACAGAGTCTTCTTACCTTGCAGCCAAAGCCTTCAAATTTAATTTTGTGCATTTCTAAGATAAATTTATGAAAAACTCTTTTACAATAGAAATGATGTATGATAATATTTAAATTTATTCAGTTTAAAATATTTATTGAAAATTAACAAAAATATAGCTAATAAATCTGTAAAAAAATTAAAATTCAAATACTAAGAAATATAACTAATAAATCTGTAAAAAAACATTTGAAATTTAATTGTGTATTTCTAAGATTGAAATTTAATTGTGTATTTCTAAGATAAGTTTATGAAAAATTCTTTTACAATAACAATTCATGAGATGTTTATAATCTTTAAAAATTTATAAAATTTTATTTTCTCTACACAAAAATGTTGATACTTTTCTAGTTCATACATGTGGATATGTAAATGAAAGTATTTTTCTATTTCATAATTTAAATTACCGAAGTCATTCAATCTTATATCCTAGTATTTTTTTCTTTAAAGTGTTGACCACCGAGATGTGAGAGAGAGTACCGACAACCTCCAAGAGTTCCATGTATGCGACCACCTGAAAAGGAGAGAATTGAAGCAGTTGAGCTTGCATTAGTCTAAAATGAGGAATTGAAGCAGTTGAGTTTGCATTAGTCTAAAATGACTACTGGAGAAAGAGGAGATGATGAATTTGCTTGTGGAGAGGTAATGGCAAGAGGAGATGCAATAGATGGGGGAGCGTTTATGATTGCAGCGAAGTCATTGAGCTCCTCCGTCTTAGACTCTGAGTCGGAAACCACATACTTTCCACCCTAATTAGTCTAGACACAATATCATCCAAGAAAATGCGGATGTTCTGGAGAATCCTTTTGATATCTTCCTACCTTGCAAACAATTTATAATTATCTACCTACTTATCTCTAAGGACCATGCGGAGGAGGGTATCAGTATCTGAATTCCCCCGAGTCAGGTATCCATTTGAGGTTCATGCCTTGTACCTCTGAATTAGATAAATATGATTGATCTTAAAACTCTTTTGACTCTAGGTGGAGAATTTCCTTGGTGATTGTTGGACATGGTATGCCTCAAAGAAAGAAGTTGGAGAAAGACTCCGCAGATCAAGGAGCGGAGCACACAACACAAAGTATATTTTGAGTCTTAGGGGCTTTGGGGTGGGGTCAAAGCCCCTTATTTTCTAAGGGATGGGAATATTTTGTGAACGTTGAACTCCTCCCATGGTTTTCAGACCATGGTATTGTAATGTAAAAGACTATATAAGGAGTCTAGGATAGAAGTCATAAAAAAGTCAGTTGATGAGATGCACTTAAATGTAACGTTGTTTTGAGTTTGAGTTCGCGGTTTTGGGTTAGAGGAAAGGCTCCTGCAGCTGTGCACAGGGTGGAATTGATTGTATGAGAAAGATTTGGGTATTAATGAATTACTTTTGAGGACATATCGGTGTTTTGAGTTGATGTGTTTGCTTTACTTGTAATTTATGTTATCTGTGCTAAGGGTTTTGATATATAATTTGCATAGCGAAGTTCTATTTATGGTTTTTTACATTGTTTTAGGTTTGAATAAGTAAGATCGCATAGTCTGCAAGTGAGTTTAATAGATGTTTTGAACATCGATGGTATAGTTGATATCTCTGTTTTGCGAAGCTCTGCCAAGTATAGAAAGGAAGCGAAGAACTTTTGAGCTCTAAAATGGGCCTCATAAGAAAAATATACAACCAAAATAAACTTTATAAGAACCAATAAGATTCAAGATGATGATGTCAACCATAGGGGATGATTCACTTTTTTGGGGTAAAAAGGTAAAACGATTAAAAAATAATTAAATAATAAAACTATTTTTTTAACTTGTATTTTCAACTTATCTCCCTAAAAATGAGAAATACATGAAAAAATGTGATGACAATCATGTTTCTCATGTATTTCTCATTTTTCGTGTAGCAGGGTCCATCAAAATATGCAACATGGGTACTCTTTGGATGAGGAATTAAATTGTGCATCCAACAAGTGTTCCCGCTCGAAATTTGCGTAAACCCATAGGGAGAAGTTGAAAATACGAGTTGAAAAAGTAGCTCTCTCTAAAATTTGATGATGTAATGTAATCTTATTTTATTATATCCACTATTATTTTATAATTTTCTTAGGAGGCCCGTTTTAGACCAAATAATTTCCTAATGCTAGCATCCCCTATATTATCTCGGGTGAGACTTCGGTTTGTGCAAGTAGATTGTTACCGAAAGGGCTGGTAATAGTGGGTTTTTTTGGTTCACGCAACCATATTTGAACTTGGATCTAGGTCCCATCAAGCCAACAAATGGTTCCATTGCCTACACCGGGATTGACTGAGGGATAGTTGGATGTGGCCTCCGTTTAAAGAAAGAGATTCAAGACTGGGTAGATCTGAAAGAATGCGAGTTTGTTGTGCAAAAAAAGAGAAATTCGCGCATATCTACTGAAGATTGGTTATAAAAGTATATTTTTACAGATCAGTACGAGGCTAGCTGATCAAACAACTTGTTTCAACAATAAGCTTATTGCGTGGACCCCAGAACTGATCAAGCAGCTGAAGAAGACTGATAATGAGATCGCAAGGGTTGTTGATTATTGGATCGATAGTATCCTTGGAGGTTTTATCACTGAGTTTGCGATCAATACCTTGGTATCCTATAGCGAAGCAGAGTGCAATTTTTTCAAAGGTCCACGAGGTAAGTATCTAAATTCACTAAAGTTCAGGATTAAAATGCTATTGTGTGAAAAGGGTGTACGACAAATGCGCTTAGATTGATGTTCGGAGAAAGAGAACTTGGTGCTACATGAAGCGGTAAAAGATTGTTGAAAAATTGGGGTAGTTATGTTGAAACTTAATATAGTCTGTTGTTTGGATCTGAAGGAGGAGAAAGCAACCTCGCTACCCCGAGAAGTGTGTTGCTGAGATATGAAAATCATTAGAGCGCTGCAGAGATTCCCCAAACTTCCACCTCCATCATCACCCACCTCCATTTCGTTCCTCCACTTCCACCTCCCCCATTCACCATGGCCCAGCCACCAAAGATGTCCGTGTTCAAGAGATTGGATGATCCTAAATAGTTTTGGTTTGTTGCAGAAGCAATATGGAGTTCGTAGAATATTACAGATGAAAATATGAAGAAAGCACATTTGGTTACATCGCTGCAAGACAGAGCGTTGTCCTGCTATATGAAATATACTATGACGAACGCAAATGATACATTGGCTGAGACAAAGACTGCGTTGAACGTTGAGTTCAAGAGACCAAAGTCGCAGTCCTAGTGTATCACATAGATCAAATAAATTAAAGAGTTGGTTACTGAGACTGTGTGGGAGGTAGACCAAAGATTTAAGACATTACTAAGCCAAATCAACTTCAAGATCCCTGATGAACAACATAAAGAATGGTTTATTGTTGTGTTGTTGTCTAATCTCAGATTGCCATGATCACAACAGAAGATTGCAACCCAGGCATAAGTGCTAGAGATCGCGATGAAGCTTGAAGCTTCCCTGGTAGCTGATACTAGCGTAGGAGTTCAACATATTCAAACCCAATTGACGAGCTTACGTATGGAGCTCCAAGATCTAAAGAAGGGAAAGGATGTTAGGCCTGATATAAGGTCAAAAGTCTGGTGTATCAAGTGCAAAGCGGAGGGTCACTATAAGGAGCAGAGCCTTATTTATAGGGATTATTTGGGCGCTGGGATGTCGAGTCCATTGAAGCCTAGACCGAGCGCTTGGCCGAGTGTAGGGTCTAATGTCTGGTGTAGCATATGCGAAGTTGTAGGCCAACATTACAATGATTATTGTCATCAGCTGCAAAAATATGTTAGATCGATGAAGCAATTATTTTGTAACTACTACAGTTAGGGGGGACATGATGAACAACATTTTCGAAGCTACGATCTCATGATGCATCATAATTCTAGCTCTGGGTTTGCCAAGTAGAAGGTCGAGAATGCAAGTAGAAGGTCGAGTAGCTTCGGGTTTGCCAACAACGCAAGGAGGTTTCCAAGGCAAGGGCATGGCCAAGGAGCAGAGATTGGTCGCGAACGCGGGCAGATTATATGTTACCACTGCCGACAACCTAGACATTTTGCTAGGGATTGTCAGAATCCTACTGCAGCTTCTTGTAAGTATTGTCAAGAATTTGGTCATGAAATCAAAGATTGTCCCATTTTATTAGCTAAAATACCAGAGAAGCGCAACCAACATCCGACTTAGAACATACAAATGTTGAGGGATGAACCACACGAGGCAGATCCAAGCATTAACATAGTAACACACAACGGTGTGAATACCAGAGAAGACCGCACAAAAGGAAAGAAACCTATGACGGAGACATGGGTTCAGAAAGCTGAAGATAAGAATGTTAGGGTCAATATACAACGTGAGAAAGAGACATTCATGGAAGCAAAGAAGACATTTATGACTCCTAAAGCTTCAACATCAACCACATAGAGACAATTATTCCCATTGAAGAATAACCCTGAGGAGAATACTGAAGCAAATGAAACTGATCCATCCATCTAGGCGTCCTTTTTGCAGACATATATGAAATCTCTAAGGGATCAGAAGGCTGTAGAGGGGTTATCGAAGCTGATAGATAACTGCGCTGGAAAGGAAGAGCCACGATTGGGACAGTGCGTAGTAAACAAAGTGTACAAAATAAGAAGAGAACTGACTGGGAGATGCGGTTGACTACGCAAATCAAAGATTATGAGATGGATCAAGTCATTCGGGATATGGGATCAGATGCCAACGTTTTGCCAAAAAGAAAATGGAAATAGATGGGAAGGCCCTAAGCTGCAATGGTCACCGATTCAGCTGAGGATGGCAAACCAACATAAGATCATTCATATGGGTCGATTGTAGGGCTTCAATGTAGATATTGATGGAGAAAGTGTGTTAGCCGACTTTGAAGTTATTGAGACCGTTGATGATAGCAATCCCTATCTTGCGTTGCTTGGATTCGATTGGGCTTACGACATGGACGCTATAATCTATTTGAAGAATAGGCAGATGGTATTTGAGAAGGATGGTACTCGAGTTGTTGTGCCATTATATCCCTCCGAAGGTGCGCGCTATATAGATCCTGTCCAACATGAATATGGGGATGGTGACATTGATCAGATCTATCAAATTAATGCGCAGGATGAAGATTGGATTAACCTCACTATTGATGGTAGAATAGTTTGGGAACGAGATAGCTCGTGTGTGTCGAACTCTGACGAAGAATTATAGTAATGGAAAAACTGCCTGCATGAAGTGTTTACTAATTGATGTAACATAGTTACCACTCACTTCTCTATGTCACGTCAGAAGTGCGTGACTTGCCATTTTATGATGGAACTGGGAATGTTGTCCTATTTTTGGAGGAATTTGAGCAGAAAGTGCCTGCGAAACAAAAATACGAAGCTTTGGACTTCGCATTGAGGTCCACTCTAACCCGATGGTGGGGCATGCATGAGGAAAGTTTAGGAGGATGGAAGGAGTTTTGTAAATTGATAAGGTTTAGCTTTGGTCACGTAGACATGAAAATCGCGGAGAAGTATGAGGGTCAGGATGATCCGCGCAAGCATTTATGTCATCGGACCACAGCTTGGGGTGAAGAACCTCAACCAAAATTGATTCATGTATTCTTTCATTCCTTGGATACGATACCTCAGCAATGGTATCTTGAGACCGAGTTGCACAATGGCACTACATATTGGTATGCAATGGCTGAAAGTTTTTTTTTGACCTATGGCTTTGTCGATGATTGGGAGTGTATTAATGAGGTTCTTCAAGAATTCAAAGCAGGAGTATTCTGAATTACTGTTGAGGCAAGAACTCAAGTACAACCTGATTGGGCTGCAGGTGCAGGTGCCTACTTGATAGAGAGCGTAGGAATATAAACGATTATGCCGAAAGGTGGCTTAGGTGTAATAGAAGTACTACGCCGAATGGGGAAAGAGGGCGCAGATGGAGGAAACTACGCCGAGGGAGGAAGAACTGCGCCCAATGGGTGAGTCCGATGAAGTTAATCCAAAAAGTGACTATTGGAACAGTAATAATTGATTGGACAACGACTTGGCCATTAACAGGAGCGGGAGGGATGCATTGAATAGGCATATCTGGGCAGATTTGCCGCCAAATCTGCAATTATGAGACATATATGATGGCGATGATGGAGGTTGAATTTGAATTTCAATATAAAGCAGGCATCCCACTCCCTATTCGAACACTTTGTGCGCTAGGATTTAGAAGTAAGATTTGGTGTCTGCAAGAGCGGGCTGCTGCATGTCGGAGAAGAGCTACGAGGAGATTGAGCAGGAATTTCTCCATAAAGGATTAGGATTCATCATTACAACCATGCCACCTGCAAATGTCACAGGGCCGAGGTCAACCAGGAAGCAGACGACTCTAGACGCAGCATCGTCCAAAAAGTCGAAGAAGTTGGTGTTAAGATCGTCGCCCCAGAAGAAAATACCTAAGGAATAGAGGAGTAAGGGGGCCTAAGACCGGCAGAAGAAGACTGTTGAGATCGAAGACTCTGATGAAGAAGAAGTCACCCCTGAGGAAATCGATGCTGAGGAGGTCGAATCTATCTCTAGGTTGCCTTCGTATATCCTGCCATGGAAACCGGATGCTAGGAAGCCGACCAATGATCCAGACGCAGTTAAGTACAAGACCTTTATGCCATTGATTACAAATGAGGTGTTGGTTGAAGGGGATTTATTGGGCAAGGTTCCCCAGTTGCATATGGAGAATTAAGATTTCAACGATCACAGTAAATACCCGTAGTTCAAGCCAAGCCAGTATCTGCGCCAACAAACTTGTTATCACTCTGAAAAAAGTGAAACATCATTTGACAAAGTCTTAGAGGTTCATGTGTCAAAGGTAGGGTCATAGAATTCATTTTTCATTACTTGGTTAAGGAAAATTTTTCTTATTATCTTATCCTAAAGTCCAAAACTCACACCCATTCAAATCTTTTCAGGTCACATAAGTCATTATTTTCTGAAATTTTTCATTTCCCAAGCTTATAACTCCGAAAAAGTCATTTTAGCTAAGAATCCTTACTTTCGTAGCGAAATACATGGAGAAAACACACTTTTCGCTAAAAAACTGCTAATACTTTCGTAGCGAAACTACCCAGAATTACACTAAGCATGCTATGAAAGGAGGGATTCCTGTCTGTCTTGTCAAAACAACTGCTAGGTGTTAGTAAATGATTGAAAGGGATAGGGTAGATGCCATTCGAGTCAGTTAGGGTTAAGATCAAGGTACAATGATCATGACTGAAGTCATTATTACCATTTTTAGCATGTATGAGTCATCATTATGCCATGAGTTGTCATTGAACTTCAAAATCTTTCCCAATTGGGTCATTTGTCATTCTCCATTCCCTCTTTGCGTGTAATTGAGTTCTGGAGAGCTATTTCACTGAGCCCAAGCTGTGGCTGGTATTTTCAAAGGTTTTCAGGTATCACTGATCAAGCAAGGCAGAGAAGACATTAAAGCACCATGGCTATAAAGAGGAAGACCAACAAAGGTGGCCACCATCTTAGATATGAGCCATTAGACATGAACCTGATAAATGAAGACCCAACAGCTTCAGATGTTTTCAGAAGAATAGGGTGTTTGCAGTTTTGCCAAAGATTGCAAGGATGCCATGTACAAGTTTCTAAAGAGTTTGCCCTAAATTTCAACGGAACAACTACAAAAGTGGGAATGCTAAACCTCACTATAACACTAGAGACCATTGCAGTAGCATCAGGGATTCCAGGAGGACAAGAAAAATGGTTCAAAGGTTTTCAAATTCAACAAGCGAGAATGTAAAGAATTTATCAAGCTAGAACATAGTGAGGCTGACCTTACAAATGCCATTCCAAGGAGCTGTATAAAAGACAATTTCTCAAAGCTACTGCTTATCATTCAAAAATATTTCACTTGTGAAGGGAGGTATCATAAAGTTTATTCTTACCACTTCAAGCTTCTTCTACATTTTTTTGGTAAGATATCTCTTGATATACCTTTTTATTTATACAGAAGCTTAGAAAAAATGACAGATAAAGTTCAAGCTAAATCTGAAGGAAGTGAAACGTCACTTTTTCATCATGGTTTAATAAAATTGCTGGTTTTAGATGAGTTAAAAAGACTAGGCAGAGACTAGTCTTCTTTTCTGTTTGTTAGTGTTTTGAAGTGGATGCAATTACCCCTAAAAGAAATCCTAAACCTAGAGGTATACCATCACCTTTAGTGGCAGAACAAAGTGAACCAGTAGGGGCAGAGAAAAGTGAACCAGTAATCATGGAAACAAAGTAGTTGCAGAAACTTGATACACCTATTGTTTCACTTGCAAAACAAAAGTCAACTATGAGCAAACCTGCAAAACAAGAGCCAACCGTGAGTAAACATGGCAGCAAAAGGATTGCAAGGAGCCAAAGTGGCTAAAGGCAATTTAGAAGACATTATACATGCTATTGATATTGTAGAGACTCCCATAGTCCAAGCTGAGGATATAGATGAGGGAGGAAAGAAGCTCAAGAAAGCTAAATCAACAAAGAAGTTAGAGTTTGAAGGTGAGGATGTAGGTTTTATGTTTCAGGCTAGGAAACCCATGACAAGACATGCTAGAAAACTTTTTGAAAGCAGTAAAGTAGTTCATCAAGCCACTGACATTGTCCAGCCACCACCAAATATCATTGACCTATCATCACCTGCAAAAGAAGATCCAGTCATCAAGCAAATGAAAGGAAAGGAGAAAATTATTGAAAAAATAGAGTTTGAGGTCCTTGAGGAACAATTGAAGTTAGCAAATCATGAAATAGCAGTCATGAAGAAAGAGGCAAGGAAACATAATGTACAAAAAGTGCAGTTTGAGAAAATGAAAGAGATTTGGGAAGAGCATGTTGATAGTGTGTCAAAGACCTTACATGATACACAACAACTAATTAAATGGACTATGCCATTGAGAAAAGAGGTGAATCATGTTAGAAGAATGCCCCTACACTTGAAATCCAGTAACAAAAACCTGAAGGACCAAGTCAAACACCTCCAAGAGCAGTTAGAATTGATCCATGAAGGGCTGGAGAAGAAGAGTTTAAAGATGACTGTAGTTGAGGAACCCATATCTCAACACATCATTAATGAAGAAGAAACACCTCAAGGCTCTTAAGTTGAGTTTGTTTATGTTTTGAGAGGTCAATGGCATGTTGAAAACCAAATTTCTACATATGGAAGGTACCTTTTTGAAACAAGGTCAAAATCTGGAAATTACACAGTTTTCCACAGTTTCGTAGTGTTTCCTAGGCTTGAAGCTAGGAAAACACTACGAAAATTCCTATAGCTTTCTTTTTGCTTCTAAAACCGTTTTTTACAACTTTCAAGGAGAGGAAATGGTAGTGATGATGTGTCAGGTCATGATGGACACCATGCAAGAGCAAAGAAGCAGAAATTTTGATTGCAAAAGTCATTTTTTGTACGCTACGAAACTGCCATGCTTTCGTAGCGAGCTGTTTTGAAGGTTTGTGAGCAAATTTAAGAGAATTTTTGGATAGGTGGACACATTCAACAGGTCAAGGGACCTTTCCAGCAATCATCCATGACTTGAAGACCATGAAATGGAGACATCTCATTAGCTAAAGCATTCGTTGAAGATAGGGTCCTATTTTCCTGAAAAATAGTGTTTGGTTCCATATGTTGAGGAGAATATTTAAGATGTCAAGTAGTGATGAGTTATATCATAGCCTATTCGAACATGTGAAACATTAGTTGTTAGATATGTAATTTTTTTAAGAGATAAGGTAGTTTGATGTAATAAATAGGAGTTTGAGTCCTATTAGGAAAATCAATGTTTTAGAGTGTAGCTGTCATTTTCTCATTAAAGCACATGTTTTCCTATTATGCAAGGTGTCATAGGAATATTTCGAGGAATCTAGCCAAGAGGCAGATCATCTCTGATGTAAGAAGGTCTATTAAAGGGTAGATTATCGAATTTGTAAAGGGTTGGAGATTTTTTGCACTACTGCAGCTTTATGTAATTTGACTGATATCGGTAATACAAAGGACTTTTTCTTGACAGATCTGAGATTCTCATGGAGTTTTTAGTGCTTTTCTGATCTATATTTTTATGTGTACTACTTGCAATGGATTTCATCTTTATTACTCAGAATTCATATGTGTATGCTCTGAATTCCTTTATTGATGAAATGTATGTGTTGCTCTATGTTCAATGTGTGATTTACATTTGCTAAAAACTCTTACCTGCCTTAGCTTCCATGTCAAGAGACCTTACCACTGAACCTACTGATTTTTTAACTCCATCAGCCCAATGGTTGTATACCTATACTCTTTTCAACCTACATACATCACAATCAAGTTATTTTTCAAATAGAGTTAGCCATCTAGTTTCATCATTATCTAATATCATAAACCCCTTTGAGAGAGCCATCTCAGACTGAAGAGGCTAAGCTTCAGTCACAAGCTGGTTTGAAACAGTTACATAGAGTTGCTTGATTAGCAGCCAATCATGTGCAATTTTGTGATAACATTTTGGTGCGTCTACCAGGAGCCTGAATATTATACTTTCCCAAAATTTTGAAGTTGAACTTCTGAAGGTAGCAGGAGCTCAAAAAGTTTTTCAAGGCTGCATCTACCTTGGTGACTCCATTCAAAATTCATATGATCAAAGGTGGCTTCGAGAAGAAGATACACGAGGAGTAATCCTGACCCAGATCCACCTACCATTGTGGACAATCCAAACACCATCTCCAGAGGCAGTCAAGGCATTTATGTTGTAGAAATTATATGCACTAAGCATGCATATGTCCTAGATTCAACTTATCTCACACTATTTAACTTTATGCAAGATACTGAATCATTCCGCTTGTTAATATTTTGCGGAAAATTAATTGCACACACATGTAAAGCATAAATAAAATAATTGCACATAACACAGTTTTTTTTAACCGGGAAAGCCTGAAGCTGAAAACCCCAAATATATATTATGTATCATGGAATCATATGACAATCCTCATGCAAAACTTATCAAGCTCTCAGTATAGTACAATCGTCATACACTAATCAGGAACAATCTTGCAAATCCATGCACTGATCTCTGCCTCCTGCTAGCCTGCCTCCACTGCGCAATCCTTGCTGAAGAATAGTTCTGAATGAATTCAAATTACTCTTGCCTTGACTGCGCAATCCTCATTGGCACCTCCAATGTGTGTGTGATGTAATCAATGCATCACTATAGTCACAACAGATAGTCTATCTTTCCTTTTCACCTATCTCTCCACTGGGTCTCCATTGAAACTGCCATGCACTGTAGTTAACTGCTGTATTGTTCAGTTGATTAATGAGTTATTATTTGTGAATTAATTCACTCCACTCTCACTAGTGTATCAATCAGTTAGACTAGACACAATTAGCTCAACTGAGTCTAACTGAGTTAAACTGAATACAACTCCATAACTACTTCTTCCAACTGTGTCATAACTCTGCCACTTGAGTTCTAACTGAGTCCTCCATGCATTAGCTCCAATAAACCCTTGGGAATTGCGTAATTCCCTCAGTCCACTGATGTGCCACATCTGTGCACTGAAACAAAGTGCTCCAAGAGAATAAGTTGATGTTTAGTGTCTAATTATTATTAAGAGCTAATAATAATCGACATGCATCTATTTTTAGATCAACGATCTATAAATAGACTTTGCTCAATATTCTAAAAATAGAATTTCATCTATTTTTCCAACTTGATCAACTATCCACAAATAGCATCCCGCAACTTATGAAATATGATCACCATGTCTAAAAATAGACATAGTCTAAAAATAGACATGCGCCAAAAATAGCCCGTGGGCCCACTTAGTGAAGGCGAAGCTTTTAACTAAGCTCATCATCTTGTTGAATCTCAACACTCCCTCTCAACAAGATAGGGATTATCCTTCACTCCGATCCTGCCTCTATGGTATTCCAATTTGCTCCTAGTGAGCACTTTCGTCAGAATATCTGCATCCTGATCCTCCATAGGAATGTACTGAAGCAACATGATCTTCCACTGCACACAATCTCTGATATGATGATACCAGATATCAATATGTTTAGATCTATCATGAAACACAGGATTAACCGAGAGTTTAATGCAACTCTGATTATCACAATGTATCACTGTGGGATCTAAATGTGAACTGAACAAACCAACCAGAATCTTCCTCATCTAGATAGCCTCACATGCAGCTTGACTTGCTGCCATGTATTCTGCTTCCGATGAACTGAGTGCCATGGATATTTGTTTCGTGCTGTACCAAGAAACTGTCGTAGATCCGATACTGAAAATCCCTCCTGATGTGCTCTTTCTGTCTGTTGGGCTTCCTGCCCAATCTGCATCCGTGAAGCCATGCAACTTCACCTCATCCGTCTATTTGTACCATAAACCATACTCAGATGTGCCCCTGAGATATCTCAGCACATGCTTGTCTGCCTTCTAAAAGAGCTTAGTAGGCTTAACCATCACTTGTGAAAGTTGGTTCATTGCATAGCATATGTCTGGTCTTGTATTGACTAAATACATGAGCGAACCCACCAACTGTCGATAAACAGTGGCATCCACTACCTCTGCCAATGTAGCATCCTCTTGCTTCCAATTTCCTAGAAGAGGAGTGTCGATAGGCTTGTAGCTTTGCATGTGAAACTTCTCTAGTATCTCCCGGGAATACTTTCCTTGAGACACAAACAGATCACCTTCCTGCTGCCATATTTCCAATCCAAGGAAATAATGAAGGAGGCCCAAATCCTTCATCTCAAACTCCTTTGCGAGATCTGCCTTGCATGAGTGTATCAACTGCTCATCACCTGTTAGTATTAAATCATCAACATAAAGTACAATGATTAAAATCTTACCCTCCACCACAATCTGGTACAAGTTTGCATCCACCTTGTTGACTATATTAGCCCCTCCATTCGAGTTTCTGGCTTGCAGTCCCGTTTGAATCTGTTTAAAACCCCTTTTGTAGCCTAAGACCTTCATATCCTTCCTATCGTTACCCTTCTCGCCCACGAAGTACATTAGACAAAGGCTAAAATCTGCACTTAAAAGATATATCGGGCCTAGCCCCTTCAGTCTCAACCCCCTTTATTTTATTCCCCATACGACTCGGGTGCTAGACCAAGTGCCAGACTGACAGGCGCTTAGCATGAGAGGCTATCGGGCATACCCCTAGCCGTCCGATCAAAAGTAAATCAACGGTCCACAAACAGCTTGCCATGGTGGTCCCCGCGCCCGCGTTCATTGCTCAAAACTGGCCTGTTTATTTCGCACCACCTTTGCTGGGCAGGCGGTATTCCACAAATCGCAGCGATTCCATACGTTGCTTGCCAAGTGTCTTAATGTACGACCCCAATACCGCTCCATTTCGTGCGTTATCATTCGGTCCTAGTCGCACAGCGGAATTAATGTCAACCGTCAAATCCGTAGGCCTCCATCCAACGA